>OX453283.1:692500-702500 GCA_949710005.1 Ricordea florida | reverse complement strand
ACTGTGATGTCCTTTGCAGGGTGGACAAAGGACCTCTTACCTCCGGAAGTGGGTAAAATTCCTCGATTCGTTTTGCCAATTTCGCGTGTTTTGTTTTGAACGTTACTTTTTGTTGATCCATGTTGTTTTCTTGTATAAATTAAGGAAGGACAAGTCCCCTTTCTTTTTGCGAAGAAAGAGGAAGAGGGGACGAAATCTTTGTGGTCTGTCACAACCGTAAAATGATTTGCACGGTCCGTGTAAAAAACCGCAAGTCCAAAAATGAATTGCGGTTCTAAAAAGGCATTGAAGTCGAAAGAATTCGCTCCAAAGTCATTCATTTCTTGTGATGTTCATACTTGTCAAATTTGCATTCCTTAAATACTCATTTTTCCTCATTTTATTCCCGGGCAAGTGTTCATTTCAAATGTCGGTAACTTCTGCTTCCTCGTTCTACACATGAGAATATGTGGTATCATGGCTCGGAGTTTTAATTGTCATGCATCCTATTTTGCCCTACGTCTTCCAAAGAACATTTTTGTGGTGGCATTGTTCCAGCGTAAAAATTTTCATCATTAATAGTTTGCCTACTTCCGTTGTCGCATGAACCGGATCTATTTTGGTTTAAAGAATATTAATAGAGGTTAAGGTACTTGTCCAAGATCCTCTTTGTGCATTGTACGAATTCCACCGGGTGGATTTGACTGCTTCCATATTGCTACAACATTTCCTGGGCTTAGAAAGATTTAATCATAGCCTGCAGACTCTGACGACTATATATACATAATATATCCTATATATCCTATAGGGTATATTATATATAATATAATATAATATACCCTAGACTATCTTGGCCTAGCCTCCAAAACCCAACACTGGAATTCCCGGCAGGACACTGTCTCTTTGTGTAAACACGCGAATTTAACGCGCGTGGGATCCTCCACTGCGGCATGAGTGCTCTTTGTTCTCCATTTCGTTTTCTTCTTGTCACTGTTCAAAGCTTTATCGTCTGTCCGAATTTACCTAAACCGCGCCTCAAAGAGTTGCGGTAATAAAATCCATTTTATTTTTGTTTTTTGAAAACTTTTTTTTTATGGAAAATCCGCTATTTCTCATATTCAGCTTCAGCACTACTCGCACTCGCGCGACTGACTCCGCGACGTGAGATTTTATATTCGCCTGTTGACACAAAATTTATTTACTCATGAACGATAGATTGCCGCCACCCTCGAGCATATTTTTACTAATTCTTTCGACCAATATTTCTTAGGACACACCACATGCTGTGTTCCTTTGCTTTCTAAATTTGTTTTCAAAACTTAAATTTATGCTACAAGCACTAGGATATTTTAATGGCGCCATGTCGTGCCCGACAACAAAACTTTTTTTTTTTTTTGGCCAGCCAACGCGACGACTTTAAAAGTATAACATTGACTCAAAAACGCCCTAAAATTTTAGGTACGTCTAAACGTTTCCTCGGCTTTGCTTGATATGCGTATTAGAACTTGACCTTTTGCCACAGAAACCTTCATAATTTGGGATATTGGCCTGTGATTACGTCATTATGTGTCAAGTTTCCTCTACAAGAGGACGAGTGATGGACGTGAGCAAGCTGGAACTTTCCATTTGAACTGTTAACTGCCTACTCTGTGGAAAAGATCGCCTTTCATCCATCGTTAATTGTTATTGATGGAAGAAATCCAGAGGAGGAAAGAGAAAAAAGGAAAAAAAAAAGTGTTAGAATATGGCTTCACAAAGTAAAACTAGGATTTGCATAAATGCAATAAGAATCCAAATTTAACGATAAGTTTTTACGTGGAGACCGCTAAGTGTTGACACGTTTTGAAAGTTTAATTCGGGTAGAGTAAGGCAAAAAATAAAGTGAGCATCCCGAAATATGCCAATAATTTAGAACGTTACAGAACAAAACAATTTTTGCGTTTAGCTGAAAAAAATTATCATTTCTGCTCAAAGCCAGTCCAGCGAGAGAACCGGCTCTAGGACGATTCCCCGACAATGACCAAATTTGGACATGATTCTCACTTAGTAGGCTTTGTTTTGTCCTCCGACAACTCCGATTGGTCGCGGAATTGTTTATTTGTCCCACGAAGGGGTTTCATGTCTATTCTGACAGAGGGCGTTTAGAAGTAGATAGGTTTTCCCAGATTTTGCGTTCCACTATTCTCAACGGAATTTATCATAACTTTTTTTCCTAGCTGAAATTTTGATTATACATTCATGGCGGAAGAGGTTGCAGACGACTTTGATGAGTTTAACGGCACAGCAAGCGAAGACGAAACGACCGCTCCTCAGGCAGGAGTGACCGTCGATAAAACCAGATCAAATGCGAAAAGCTCTTCTGTTAGTACGAACAGTGAGTTAAGTGATAAAACAGACGACGAAGATGAAGAAGACGAAGATTCTGATGAGGAAGGTGACGAATCGGAAGAAGAGAGCGAAGGTGAAGAAACAGATTCCGATGAATCATATGGCGAAGAACTGGACGAATCTGAACGGTAAATCAAACCCTTTGCTTTTTTCCAAGTGTGCATGCAGTCTAAATATTCAGGTGTTAAGTTAATGTTAATTCTCTGTGATCGTTTGATGAATTTTTGAAGTTTCCATACTTACGTTTTATTGCTTTTACTTTTAATTTTGGGAAATCTGTCGGTAGGCTGGGCGATTATTGTTTAAACTATTAACTTTATTGAGACAAAGTGCGATCCTCTTTTAGAGCCGGCGAGATCGCTTAGAATTTCAAAAACTGATCTACATGTATCAAATAACAGCCAGGCATGAAGTGAAATCTTAAATGGCTCAGAAAGGTTTTCCGCGCAAGGTGGTATGTATTTATGATTTTTCAAAAGGTGAGGATGTGAATCCTACAAATACTGGATGGTCATAGAGTCGTATGCATGCGTACTATGTCAGTGAGTTCCGATCTGATCTCGTTATCTAAGGAACCATGTTGCTCCATTGAACTCAATGCCTAGCTGTCGGGGCTATAGAAATAAATATAGTTATTTGTAGTTTTTATAATCAAACACCGGTGAGACACATTCTTGTGTTTATGAGATGTTGCACTGCATAATCTACGATTCTCTGTAACGAAACAACAGCTTCGCCTATTTTGGCCAAATAACGTTTACTTTGTAACTCGTGTTTTCGTCTGTGTTATTATCCAGTAATTAGTCATTGTTTTGCATTCTGCTTTGTCGTTAATGCACTGTTTGGGCGCAGTGTGGTACATAAAAGCGTGAATAATCTGCACAAAGAACGATAAACAGTTTCGAAAGAAGTTGGCACTCTCAAAATAGGTTTTATCACGAATATTCGTGCGACTAGTTGCAAATATATACTACAAAGGTTAAGAAGCCTGGAAGAGGCCTCTCATTAAATGTGATAAGGTTTGTTGAAGAGTTTCGGAAATTCTGTTATGCACATTGTTCGCAAAAGGTGAACTGTTATTGGAAAGGACATGATTTTATGTAAAGTGTTGTAGTTTTTAATGTCAATAAACAGTGACTTGCATTTTTGATTATTTTTATGCTTAACAAACTCATTGTTTTGAATTCTCGTCATTTCTGGCATGTTCTGAAAATGTAGAATTTTAAGCCAGCGAAGACCATTTTTAGCAACATTACAGTGGTAGAGATAAGCTGGTTTTTACGCCTGGCACAGTGAACTGCTAGTTAAACGGGGTGAATTTTCCAGGAGAGAATTGGACATGAGCTATCCAGCAAGTTTTCTTTAAATTTCAAAGATTCGGATTTCATTTATTTTTGATGTGAAAGGTTAAAAATAAAAATGAATGGTTTGCTGTTCTTCAACTGAAATAATGACTGCTAGACAGTAGTATTTTTTGGAATGGTCCAACTGCATTTGTGTCACTTAGGTTTTCAATGCAAAAAAATCTTTGTAGTTTTTTCAATTCCTTAATTCTACTTTCTGAGATCTCAGTGTGACTGTTAAAACAAAAAACTTAATATTTGAATGTGAATTACACAGGATTTGGACAATTTTGAAATATTAATTGCAGTATTATTGCCAAATACCACTACAGGTCATGCTAAATAATAATAATTTGTCCATCAAATCAATGAAGACCATCCATCGTCTTGGGGTTGGGGCCGTTGGGCTTTGTGGATCCGAAGATGACTGATCAGACCAATTCGTGCCCGAAGGAATCTTGGACAGTGTGAACAAGGGATGGTGGCAGCTGTTGCAGTGTCAGCAGCTCTTGTCTTCCTGGCTGTCCTGCGTTCTTCAGCAACAGCAGTCCTGTTTGCCTCACTTATCTTGGCACCTTCGTGGACTGCTGATTGCAACATTTCTCTGTCTAGTGCTGACTGCTCCCAAGTATTGTGGTTGATGTTGAAAGCCTTCAGTGAGGCTTTGAGCGTGTCCTTGAAACGCTTCTTCTGTCCACCTTGGGAGCGCTTCCCTTGCTGAAGGGGTGGGGGGGGGGGGGCAACATAACTGCTTGCGACTTCTCCAGCTACTAACAACAATTACCCGGCAACTTGAAATCTTAGTGACAACCCTGCATACTTCCTTTAGATTAATTCACCTTATAAATTCTTAACCCTTTAAGCCCGAATATCAATATTTATTTTCTCTTAACTGTTCTCGTATATTTGTTATCCTACTAGTGTGGAGAATTTGTTTGAATATCAATGCAACTCCTTTGGTGATCATTTTCGTTATTCTCATAACCTGAATGGTTGATGAACAGTGAATATTGTAATGAGAAATTGGATGCTGGTCACTACTGGGACTTTGATTTTGACTGATGCCATTTCTTACCCATAAATTAATTTGGTTCAGACATTTGCAAGCAGTGTTATGCTGTGAGTATGCTTTTGTCTGGCACTGCTGTGTTACTGGTAGTTGTACAGTAGATGCTGTTGGGGGAGCAGGGTTGGCGCAGTGGTGAGAGCGCTTGCCTTCCACCAATGTGTCCTGGGTTTGACTCCAGGCTCGGCGTCGTATGTGGACTGAGTTTGTTGGTTCTCTACCCTTCTCCGAGAGGTTTTTCTCCGGGTACTCCGGTTTTCCCCTCTGCACAAAAACCAACATTTCATTTGATTTGATTGATTTAATTTAATTTCATATGATTTGATTTGATTTAATTAATTTTGTGCTTTACAGTGTCCCCAATTAGTACGTCAGTGCTAGATACAGATACAGTTATTATTATTATTATTATTATTATTATTATTATTATTATTATTATTATTATTAAGTAAAAAAACAGTAGTGCAAACAGCACAAGCAACAAACTTGTTTGTTCTATCTAAGAATTGCTGCTGGCAGGAGGTTTGCGAGGTTGTTAGTTAGATTTAAGATATTTGTCTCAAATTCTCTTTGCCACTTGCCTGTTAGTAACTATTCCTCCCTATTTGTAATCACGAGATCTTTTATTAAAATGATTAAATGTTTATTGCAGAGTCAGACCAGAAGGAAAGATCAAAGTGGACGAGCGTCCGCAGCATGGATATGCAGCCTCAAGTAAAGTTTTGTTTGAGAAAAGAGCCCAAGAAGCTAGTGAAACCAAGACCTCTCAACAAAGCCGCCTGGATCAGGATAAGGAGCTATTTTCTGGAACCAAATCTCGTCGAACCACATTTGAAAAGGCAGCTCTTGAGGAAGTTAGAAAATCAGCACCAAAGATCACAGTTGAGAATGAGGAGATTGATCTGTCAGGACGAGCAAAGTCACACAAACAGTTGTTTGAAGAACAAGCAAGGCTTAGTGCCCAAGTGTCTCCTTCACTTCCAAGGAAAATATTTGGTGATCAGGAAGGTGAAGTTGATATCTCAGGGAAAGCCAGATTAAAGCGTGATATGTTTGAGAAAATAGCATCAGAAAATAAAGCGACATCACCAGTACCTGAAAGGAAATTTCTAGGGGATGTGGATCTTTCTGGCAGGGCAAAAGCTCATCGTAGCATTTTCCAACAGAAAATTCAAGAAGAATCTGAGGTTAAGACATCGCGTAAGGCACATTTGGAAGAAGATGTGTTCACAGGCAAGGCTAAATCTCGTAAAGCAATCTTTGAGAAATTTGCAGTAGGTGAGACTGACCGAAGAAGAGAACAAGATGACAGTGATGAGGAGAAGTTGGACTTGAGTGGAAGAGCAAAGTCTCACAAAGAGAAGTTTGAAGTGTTTGCCATGGAAGCAGCTTCAGTCAAAACTGCACAGCCAAAAACTGAAGACTTAGACCTGTCTGGCAGAGCTATGGCTCACAAAGAGTACTTTGATGAGAAGGTCATTGATGCCGCTAAAGTTAAAACCTCTGAAAAGAAGTTATTGGGTGATGAAGAGGATGCAATAGCAGGCAGAGCAAGATCACACAAATTGTCATTTGAGGAGGCAGCTCTACGCGATTTGGAAGTCAAGACATGTGATAAGTCAAGGTTAGAAGAAGCTGTTCCTGATAAAGGATCAACTTCGTTTGCTGTGTCCTCATTTGAAGCCAAACAAAATGAGCCATTTTTGAAGGACAGAGGGGATGATATTGCGGTATTAGGATCTAAGAAGAAGAAAAGCAAGAAAGACAAAGAGGAAGGAGAGCACAAGAAGAAAAAGAAAAAAAGGTCTTCAACAAAGTCCAAAGGACACAAAGAGGAAGAGGATAATGAAAAACCCGAAGTGCTTAAAGATGATGAGGAAGTTGTAAGCAAGGAAGGAGATGTTGAAGCTGCTGATAATGAGGTAAACACTGAGGATAAAGAAGACAGAGACAGGGAAGAAGTGGAGGAAGATATGGAAGCAGCTTCAGAAACCAAACTAGATACAGCCTTGGAGGAAATACACGGAGAAAAGTCAAGTGAAGCAAGTGACAGTGAAACTAAAATAGAACCAGATGAAGACAAACAGGAGCTGAGTGCAGAGGTAATTGATTCACACGAAGGTGACACTGCTATTTTTGAGAGCAGACAAGTAAGTGGAAGTAATAAAAACAGTGATGAAAAAGACTCCAGTGCCTCTGAAAAACCAAAACCAGCAGCAGAAATGAAGGCAGAGGATGGAGCAAGTGTTCCGATGGATTACCGCGCAAGAAGGGCTATGAGACTCAGGCAAAAGAGCATAGAACAAGATAAAACAGCGCAAGGTAACAAAAATTACTTTTTGTTTAGTTCAAGGGTAGTTAACGATTTGTTTTTACCAAAATAAAGAGAAACAAGCCTCCCCTTTTATAATGATATGGAAGTTTTATGTTGCTTTGTAAAGAGTTACTAACACTGTTTGGTTTTGTCTAGTCAGATCAAAACAGACAGTAGAAACCACTATACTCCAAACATTAATTACCACTTACCATTTCTATTTAAAAATAGCTTTCCAAAGAATGGTCACAGTGCACAGAGAGTTGATCTGTAGATTAAAAAAAGAAATCAACTTCTGTGTACTAGCTTTTCAAAGAATGGTATATGCTGTCTTTATCTGTAATTAAATTTAGAAACATTTTTGATGACATTTTAGCAATAAAAGGATTAATTTATTGTTTGCATGTTATTCACAGAAACAAGAAGTGGAACCACCAGACTAACCAGCAGGACTCGGCATGAAAGAGCTGAAGAGAAGCATGATGAGAAAGCCAGCAAAGTTGAGATTCGAACACTAGAAAAGGAAGATGAAAAACCTAAAATGCAAGTAGTGGATCGGAATGACGATCTTGCTGCCAGAAGAGCTGAAAGAAGAGAAAGAAGAAAGATCAGTGAAAATGCTGAGAACATTGAAACATCTTCAAGTATGAGAATGTCACTTGCTGCAAGGAGGGCAGAGAGAAGGCGTGGAAGCAAATCAGATGAGAGGACTGCCACCAGTGAGGGGGAGAAAGCTACTGGTGGTGATAAAGTAGAAATGGAGTCCTCAGACAGTGGGAGAAGGACAGAAATAAAGGAAGACACCAGGTCATATGAAAGGCATGTGACAAGTGATCTGGAGAAAATGTCAGGTGGTGACAGGGTGGAAGAGGTGCGTTCATCCATTAGTTCAAAAAGGGCAGAAAGGAGAGCCAGAGCTGCTGCAAATGCAGCTGCTGAGGAAAAACCTGCTGCAAAAGAAGAACAGGAAGTGAAAGGTGAAGAGGGTGTTACTGATAATCTGGCAGCCAAAAGACAAGAGAGAAGAGAAAGAGCCGAAAGACGAAGGAGCAGCAGTAAAGGTGAAACAACTGCAGAGTCTGAAGTGACAAGTAAAGAAAGCACAGAGTCAAACGACGAGACAACAACATTGAGGCATGAAATGGTGAAACAGGATTCTGCTGCAGAAGAGGAACAGGCATCACAGACTAGAAAAAGCTCCAACTCAACTTACACTGCAACTGTTAAGGCTCGGTTTGAGAAGAATAGTGAAGGTGAAGGAAGTACCAGGTCTCGAGTAACAACTGCAGAGGCTGCTCCTCACGAGGAAAAAGAAAGTGCAGCCAGCAGAAGACGAAGGAGATTAGCACAGAGGAAGACTGAAGAGGAAGCCGACAGCCGTGCTCAGGTTTGGCATCATAAAATTTCTTTAATGATGACTTGATGTTGTGAAGCCGTTCTTAAAAGTACATGTAGCCCCTCTGCAGTAAGTCCGGACCCACTTAACCCTCTCACTTCCAAAATCATAATCCCAGTTTTTTGTAGTGCAGAGTTCATAAATATGTTTGCTACAATTAAGTGCAAAAGTGTTGAGACACTTTGGTCAAAAAAGCACCTTTCTAGCTTTGAATGTGAAACAACAACCCATTTCTTCACAGAAATGATATTGTTTTTATCTTTGGTAGACAAGGAAAACCACCCAGGAAGACTCCACTGATGTAACAGACAGTGTGAAACTCAAGTGGAGTTCTAAGCAGGAAGAGAACACTCATAGTCCTTTAAGAAGTGCGCGAGATGGATTGAACAAGTTTGAGGGCAAGGAAAATACAAAACAAACTGTGAACCAACCCTCCCCTGTAAGTACCATTTTAGCTTTATATAAGTAACCCCCTGACAGATCTCAATCAACATATTTTCTTTTTAGAGGGACTGGGAGGAGGGGTGGGGAATAGATGTTTGTTTGGTTGGAAACCCAGATTGAACTGGGCCTATGACTTTGTCCAATTTTGGCTGTCACTGAATCTTTTCCATCCAATTATTTCCAAATTGGACAGCATAATACAGGGCTGTCACTAATTTTTGAAGTAGGTGGGGAAATGAAAAAAAAGTATCTGGGTGACAAACATTTACAGGTGTGACCAAGGGTGTTTCGCATTCCAGTTTTGGGGAACACATTCAGTAGGAACACATTCCCTTACACGTATAAAATTACAATTGTATCTCAAATTTTTTGTTAGCATGACGGAACAAACAATTAAGTTGGTTAAATACCATTCTTATAATATTGTCAGGCCCCTAGATATGAACACTTTTGATAGTCTTTGGAATGTTTTCTTTGAAGACATCAGTATACATGATTCCTCTTTTTCAAGAATGACTCCACATTTCATTCTTCTTTATTCAAGAACCTCATCATTAAAAAGACATTTCCAGCAGCTGCAAAAGAAAATGGTCTATAGAATCCACTCATAGCTCTTACTCGGGTGATGTAAATGTAATACCCAGTATGCGTTTTCAACAAGTCCTGATATAATCAAAACAATAATAAAATGAACTCACATGTACTGTACCTTCAATGGATGTTTCAGTTGGCTGCTGATATGATGTAGCTCCCTAATTTTGTGAAAGCAGCAGCGAGTGAATCATTTACGGAACATTTGTCAAACAACTTTTACTGAACATTTGTCGTGAACATAACATCACAAAAGTCATCATTCTCTGATAGTACTTTCAGGCAATGCTCAGATTGCTTGGGTTTGTTTGTCTCTTTAACAAGTTGATGATAATTAGTTTAAGTCCATGTCCACCCAAATTATTTTGTAATCACCTTGGCCCAGTTCAAAACTTCGATTTTGAAATTTAAATAAGTATTTGAGCAAGTTTGGCCCTCATTTCCGTGTCAGTGGCATTGAAATGCCTGATTACAAGCTA
>OX453283.1:622500-687500 GCA_949710005.1 Ricordea florida | reverse complement strand
TTTCCCCTTATTTTTCTAAGCAAAAATTTGAACTTAATGTTGAATTTCCAATCAAATTTAGATTAGGGAAATGGTGCTTCCTTTCATACCCATTACAGCAGTTTCGTTGATAACTCTATCAGTGGCGCATCTTTCGTTATTCTTCTAGTATATCTATTTACACACTTAAGCATATTGCTATTAGTGTTGCTCATCAAAACAAATGTGATCCATGCATACAAGTGTTTAAAATAATGGTGCAATGTAATTCAAAAATTAAAATGCTGCAATTATTGATAAAGCAATAATTGATTAATAATAATGATATAATTCATCTGTTTATTATTTGCACAAACTAAGGCCACACAAACAAATTTTCATACAAATTATCCAGTCACAATTGAGTATCTTAATAATAGATTCTCTAATTTTGCTTAAAATCCATATAATTATTTTACTCTAAAACTGTACAAAACGTATCAAGATTGAACACTAATCATCTTAGTTGGTAGAAACTCATTGCAAATATGTTGTTTGGCGTCAAAAACAGACATTCAAAATTTGTATGAAAAATTAATGTGTGTGGGTGCCCTTGGTTTGTGTAGTCTCACTGTAACTGCTATAATAATACATAATAATAATAATAATAATAATATTATGTATTATAATACATAATATTTTAAGAGGAGGCCTCCAATCACCTAGAGGTGGTTTTCAGGAGGGTCCTCTGAGAAAATAAATGTCAAACCTTTAAAATACATTAAAATCTAAGAATACAATAAAAAGGACAAAACCTATGTGGTAATAAAAACTAAAAATATCTAAAACTGTAGCTAACTAAGATTAAAAACTAGAACAAGAGATTAAAATACTACTAACTAAGGTTAAAAATAGTTTAATAAAAACTGTTTCACAGGGTTGGCACAGTCTTGAAAAGTCCTTGAATTTTAGGGGGAGTCCTTGAAAAGTCCTTGAACTCAATTTATCCTTGAAAAGTCCTTGAATTTCTTTACAAGTCCTTGAAAAGTCCTTGAATTTTCTCAACCTTCGAACGCGGTGGAGTCGAAAGCAAAGTTGCTTTGCATTGTTATTCTTTTTCTGATGTCAAGGAACTTGCAACACAGCAAAATAAGCTAACTAAGGATAACAGCAAGTCAGAAGGAGGTGGAGCAAAAACTTGTGGCCTTGAAAACCTGTTAGTTTGGAATATGCGTACATGTATGTCTATTTGTATTTGCCATCCCTGAAATTAAATTCCTGTTTGGGGTCCTTGAAAATCACATTTGATCCTTGAAAAGTCCTTGAAAAATGGTTGCAATTTTTTGTATGAACCCTGTTTCAGTTTGTATTTTATTTGCTACAGTAGCTGTATCACAGGTAAGCTCAAATAACAAAGTAAGTAATGGTAATAAAGCGTGATTATAAACTTGATTAAAACCAAATTGATTTATTTTAACAATAAACTGCAAATGAAATAGCACTGATTTACAGCTGAACCCTGTGTGCACTGAAGGGGTGCTAGTGGAGTACAATTTTTTGTCACCACCTCCTTGCCTATTCATACAGCCTCTCAGGGAGGGGGTAAGGAGTTACATGTAGTGCAAGCTGCTGTGAGATGGCACCTATTTGTGCATTGCATGAAGTAATACATGCCATCCTTTGCATGGCCAACCCATCTGATAACTGATAAAACACGGTATGACTGCTGCTAAGCTACGTTATGGTGTGCTTGTTTGGAATTACCCACTGGATAACTAACTTATTAGTTGGATGCTCAAGTTTTTCAGTCAAGTTTTTGCTTGCTTCCATTTTATAATGAACAAAAGGACAATGATAATAATAATAATGATGATGATGATCATATTAGTAAGAATAATAATAATGATGATTGATGATTGATAATTGAAGGGGTGCCTGGAATAAAGCCCCAAGTCACCACTGATCAACTTGTCAATTCTTCTTCCAATTAACCCTGTATTTGCTTGGAAACTGAAGGATACTGGATCAAGAGTCACTTCAGGTTTTCTTCCACACACCCCTTCAATTGTTATCACTGTCAAATCATTGCTTTTGTACAGTCTTAGTGCCTAACATTTAGTATGATGAAAACTGTGTTTTCTCTCCTTGGTCAGTCCGAGTAAGGAGTGGTTGGAATTTCCTCGGAGTAAGGTTCAAGTATTTTTAAATTTTTGCACAGCACATTAGACATCCGCCTTAAACCTCAGAGGGTTGCTCAATACTCTGGCTTAAAGATTGATCAACAAAACATAAAGAATCAATTCTTGGCAAAAGGAAGTATTTAACAACACATTTCTGCTGTTGTGTTTTGTGTACTTGGAATCTGCAGTTGTACATTGCATCATCGCTGCTTGTCAACCATTTTGTTTGTCCGTGCATACAGAATCAACAGAATATTCGATCACAGTCGTGTCAATCAGTCAATCACCACACGCCTTTTTCCTTCAGTCACGTGTAACTCACTGTTGCATTTTTGCTTTAGTAGAGTGGACTCTTCACCCACCACTGCCTGAAGGTGAGAAACTGGCAAGAGGTTTTTCACAGGTTGTGGGTCACAGGTTGAAAATATACCAAACTGCTGACTGGTTAAAAGTGGAGGAGATCACAGACTTCCCATAACTGTTACATGAATCTGTTTTCTGTCAAAATAAACACAATTTAATTGATTTAGTATGGGCATTGACAGTACAACTGTGGCATCCAAGTTTTAACTCTGCTATGTTGTTTCCCTACAAACCTATGCAAAAAAAACAAATTCCTTATTTCTTAAGAGCTGATTAGATTTAGGGTTACAGGGACGGCGGAGCGTATTTTGAAGTGGGGGGGCTGAAAACGAGCGCCGGAGGCGCGAGTTGGTGTTGGGGTCTGGGGGCATCCTCCCCCAGAACATTTTGAAATCTAGAGTCTCGGAAATCGTATTTACATCATTCTCCGCGACATACTTCTTGAAATAATTAGCCTGGATGAAGCGTAAAATGAAAGGTACTTTTAATGCTTACAGCAATATTTTGAAGGTTATTTCTCAGCCTTCCGGTCTCCAACGCTAACCTGCGGTTTTTGGACACAAGCTTCTCGTTTGTGGGAAGGAAGCACACGCTGAGAAAATGTTAAAAATACGTAAACGCGAAAAGTTTCCGACGAGGCTTGCATAAAGTTGTAGCTTAAACAAAATAAAATGTCATCCTCCTCAAAAGTGGGGGGGCTAAAGCCCCCCCAGCCCCCCCGGCTCCGCCGTCCCTGGGTTAAGGCTGGTTTTCACTAGCAATGGAGTCAGTCGGAGAGTGTTTATGACCCAGTGAAAATTGAAAATCGGAGTCGTAAGCGGCATCATAAGCTCGAGGGAATCAGAGTCTGATGAATCAGAACGGTTCTATTTTCTTCCGATTCCGCTTATGACTTTGACACTTATGTTCAAGTGAAAACAGAAGTGGAAGGACAAGCCCATCGTAAGGCCTAGATTCTAGCATTGTGATTGGTTTATTCTTCTGCTTCTGCTTCTGACAATCTAGTGTTCCCTAGATCGTAATCAACAAAATCTTAAGGAGAATTGATTTTTTTTTCTGATTCCATGGATTTGATTTTCACTAGATCACATCGCTCTACACTCTGACTAGGACTCTGTCACTAGTGAAAACCAACTTTTAGGGTTCGTTTCTTGTCGTATCTTGCTCTTTTGTTCAAACATCTAGCAGCCAATCTGCTTCTGCTGTTGATGAACAACATAAAACTGCCAGCGCAGGCTTACCACCAGTTCATTGACTTCAAAAATAGCATTGTCAGCAGTAGACTATATATTCAACCTGCAACCTGTTAAAAATAATGCCTGGTGAGGACAAACTCAGGTAGAAGTTGCCAAAAAGGTGGCCATGAATACTTTCAGTGCTTCAGTGTTAAAAATTTCATTCCTAACAATATGACTTATTGTAGCCCTTCAGGCCTTATTCTCAGTTATACCTGTCAATTGTTGTACACAGCATGTTTTAACTCCAGTGTGAAATGTATGTAATTTTTTGTACTTATACACCCATGAATAACTATTCCTATGTGAATTGAAACACAAGAAATTGGGATAATCAAATGAATTGATAAAGTAAGTTATGCCACCGTAAGGTTAAAAGGGAGGTGCTGGCGTTTTGAGCATTAGTCATTCACTCCGACGAAGGGCTAATGCTCGAAACGTCAGCACCTCCCTTCTACCTTACGAATTTCTTGTGTTTCAATTCCCCACCGACGCAACACCAGTTTCTTTAGGAACTGTCCCCACAATATTCCTTTTGGATAATTTACTGACTTTCTTTAATTACCCTGTGATTCCCAGAAGTCATTAGTTTGGAACTTCTTAATCATAATAAGTGATACACCTCAAAGCAAACTAATGAGAATTGAGGAAGTGATCAATGTACATGTATAGATGATGAATTGATGTGATAGGAAACTCTCCAAACTTACCTTAAACCAAATGTATGGGACTGGCTTGGGAGAATTGCTACTCAGATCTAGGAAGTGAAAGGGTCTTTTTTAAGGTGAGTTGATTAAGTAGGTTATACCACCGTAAGGTAAAAGGGAGGTGCTGACGTTTCGAGCGTTAGCCCTTCGTCGGAGCGAGTAACCCACAATCCTCTGATTTGCTCCGACAAAGGGCTAACGCTCGAAACGTCAGCACCTCCCTTTTACCTTCCGGTGGTATAACTTATTTAATCAACTCGTTTGATTTACCCAATTTTTTGTGTTTCAACTTCCCACCGACGCAGCTCTAGTTTCTTTAGAAACTATCCCCACAATTCGTCTTTAAGGTGGTTTTACTAGTATAGCTGCTGCTTGATAGGAAGCAGGTCATCAAAAGGCTCCCTTCTTTTAGCATACCTGCCTGCCTACCTGCCTGCCTGCCTGCCTCTTGTATCTGAAATACTGACAACAAGCTTCTGTTCCTGCTTCCAGAAAGTTCTGCTTCTGTAGAAACCTTAAGAATGGTTGGTTATAATCTTCAGTTTAGTGGCTTCTATAGAGCATATAACCTTAAGAATGGTTGGTTATAATCTTCAGTTTAGTGGCTTCTATAGAGCATATAACCTTAAGAATGTTTGGTTATAATCTTCAGTTTAGTGGCTTCTATAGAGCATATAACCTTAAGAATGTTTGGTTATAATCTTCAGTTTAGTGGCTTCTATAGAGCATATAACCTTAAGAATGTTTGGTTATAATCTTCAGTTTATTGGCTTCTATAGAGCATATAACCTTAAGAATGGTTGGTTATAATCTTCAGTTTAGTGGCTTCTATGGAGCATATTTCCATTTCCTTTCCTTTCCATTCTTTGCAAACTCTTCTTATTAGACTGCTGTTGGGTGCTTACATAGTAAATTTTAGCTTATTACTTTAGAGGTTTAATGTTATGGTTTCAAATGGTTACAGATGTACAAGCCTTGAAACAGTTAATGATCTACATACACCACCATTGCCTGGAAGTTGCCTTTCTTTAGTGGGCTACTTTATATTCTAATACATTGTGTTAGTATAGTAACACTAAGATCACTAAGAAAAAAACAGAGGTTAGGCTGACAAAAGAGTTACATGGAAAATGGATGTAATAAAGGATGTAACTTGTTCATTTTCACTAGATTTTATTGATGTGCTGTGTAGATGGGAGTAAATGGGAGTAATGTAATTTTTCTTATTTATCAAGAACTTTGTTTAGACAGTATGGAGGAAAACAATTTAAAAACACTTGGAAAAGTGTGGGAGTGTGATTCTAGTTGTTTTTGAAATATTCTCTGCTGAGAACAAATGTAAGAATGTAATGGTATGGATTATTATCCCTTGGGGTTGATGTTGTTTGTAATATAAAATTGTAAAAACTTTTTCATTTGTCACGCAAATTAGTCACCCAATGTTGATCGCAAGATTTCAGCTGTTTACAGCTTGTCTTCTACAGGCAAAGAAGTTAAAAATTTTGTCCACTATTCTGATATCTTCGCTGCTCTTCTCAGCTTTATTGTTATCTAGATATGTCACTCTTGTATTTTGTTTGCAGGGTGTTTTGTTGGGTTTGCATGAACTTCAATGAATCATGTGCTTGTGTTGTTTTTCCCCAGGCTGGGAAATTATGCTGCCTTACAAGGGCAAATGTATTGCAAGCCTCATTTCAAGCAATTGTTTAAGGCAAAAGGAAACTATGATGAAGGATTTGGCCGCGTACAGCACAAATCAAACTGGACAGCAGGCGGAGGAAACTTTAATTCACAAATGATCAATGGAAACTCAGACGACTAGTAAATGAGCCAAGAATGGTGGATCAACCATGACTTTGAGGGGTGTGGGGTGGGCAGTGCTATTGCATAGGTTAAGATTCCTGGTTAAAGTACATGCTGTTTAAGTTTGCTTGATATTAACCCTTTTAATTCTTATCATCAAAGTGGTAATTCTCTACAAGTGCCACACACTTCCTCATATGTTTGTCTTGTGAATTTGGTATACACTGTTATGATCAAAGCAGTAATTCTGTTTATTATTCATTCAAAATATATCCCCGATTCTGATTGGCTAAAAGCACACGTTTAATTCACCATAACCAGTTACTGATGGCCAAATTTGAAAGAATTTTGACTTAAACGAGGAAATGACGTCAAAAATGCAGCGTCTTCGCAGGTTAATGCACCGTTAACCGAGAAGACCTGGGGACGAGCTTGTGTTATTTTGTTGTTTTGTTATATTGCTGGTGGGTGTGAAGTTTGTGAAAAGAAAGCTCATTTTCTCCTTTAAGTGTTTTGAAAATATTTTGATAAATAATAAAGCAATTAATGAATTCGGCTATCGTAGGATATTAAGAATTAAGCGGATCTCGGAAGGGTGTTATCCACCTCGGCCTACGGCCTCTGTGGATAACACCTTCCTCGATCCGCTTAATTCTTCATATCCTACTCAGCCTCATTCATTAATTGCTAAATAATTGGTGCCACATACTTTATTACATATTGACCCTGAGAATTTGGTATGCAATGAACCATTTGTCACTCAGACAGATACATGTTGCCAGCTTTGAGCACAGGAAAACGTGTGCAAATTGAAGTTTAACATTAGATTGGTTGGAGAATGTGAAGTAATAATTCTTTAGCTAATCATCTATGATAGCAATGCTTATACTAAGCAAATATGTCAATTGCTTTGCATTGTGAAATTACTATAAACAGCAAAGTTTAAATTTATCTATTCACAGAACTGAGGCTCATCCTCGGTGTAAAAACCTGTTACGTTCACGAGTGACGTAGAACAAAGAAAACAAAACAATAGAGGCTAGGAATATTTAATAGTGAAAAAAAAAAAACAAAGAAAAACTTTACAGGGTTTTAGACCGAGGTAAACCCAGAATTTGTGCTAACTTTGTTAATTTTCTAAAATCTCATCTGTTTCCTTGAGACTTGAGACTGTCTTGGTTGTTCAAGAAGAAGTTGCATTTTGATCTGTTGTGTGTGCATTGCTGGAGTATCTCAGTTATGATTACTCTGAGGAACAACTGAAAGACCGATACAGAAATTGCTGTGAGGACTACAGCTAAACAATTTTCTTCCTGAAGGAGAGGGCCAGGGAAATCTAATCATTACCTACACCTCCCTACTCAAAATAGCTGTTGGTTCCTTAGTGAAGGGTATTGTTAATTATTTCTGGGGAAAAATCATGTAAACAATTTGAATATCAGCAAAAATGCAGGAAATGTAAACAAGTTGTGTAAGAGACGATTTGACTTCCCAGTCTTTCACCTGATTTCTCACTGATTTAATATACAATGCAAAGCAAATAGGACGATAAGATCAAATAGTGTGAAAGCTCATAAAAAGAAAACATGATCTTGAATTTTAAATGCCTTAATTGCAAGGAGATTACTCCTTGTTTGACCGCACATTAAATATCGAGCAATTATTAAACACGTGCTACTGCTGATGGCGTGACATCAGAAAAATGCAATGATTGTGTTTCAAAAATAACAAATGCCTCATTGTTGGTCGCAATGAGGGTCTTTTTTTCAGTTCGAGTGCTTCAGTTTAGTGCGCTTGTTGTAATTCTAAAAATTTAAATAGGGGTATTCCTATGTTGAATTTTCCAGAGTTGGACGGACCTCTGGTGTAAAAACATTGAGAAAGAAACAAATCGAATCAGCATTTTTTTTTTGTAAAACAATTTTCACTTTCTTGTAACGTTATAAATAATTTGACTTCCCAAAGTTGTTGATGGTGTAACAAGTTGGGATAGTACGAATTTTGTGATCAATTAATTTTGTAACCGCATAGTTGAGTTTGAAATCCAAAACCGCTTCCAACAGCTGGACTGTAGATAGCTAGTGATTAATAAAGAATTTTTTGCTAGATAGCTTATGCGTCTGTTATGTAAACGCCTCGTTTGTCTCAACGATGTGAATCGCGACGTTTCGACGGATTACCCCTGGTCGTCTTCAGGCAATGGCTATAGTGCACTGTTTTGAAGACTTGATGGTATGCACTGATTGGTGCATTTCGATCCTTTTGTGCTACTGTTCTAATCCAGTGTTGTTTTCCTCATAAAAAAGATTATGTATCTTTCGAGAACCCCTTGCCTGTAGACCTCCCCAAGGAATAGAAGTGTTACAATAATGTGAAAATGAGGGGACGATCTATTTTTGACATTACCCTCTGTATTTATATACCTGCCAACTTTTCCGCGTCAAGTGATTGGGATTTTTGTCTCGTCATGAGCGCGATTTCCAAAAAAACGTCCCAGTCACTTCCGAATATTTTCGACGGTTTTCCAAAGACTTCTTAGATGCCACGGCATGTAAAGCACTAGCACTTGCTTGGCATTTCAGTCGGTAGTAAGCAGGTGATTGAAAGTTACGGCTGCTGTAACAGCAAGTGCAATATTTATTGCTTTAATCATGTGTCTTAAATATTGGCGCAGATAATGCCGGTCCATAGGCAGCAACCATGAAGCTGAAAATTCATTTCATGGTCACTGTCGCCAATCCCTCAGTTTAGACTTTAGCCCCAAGAATTGATCAACTTTCATTTTCTTGCAATATCAATACAGTGTTGAACTGGAAGATAAAGAGAATTTAGAACACTATTAACTCAATACTGTTCCATCTGTGGATCAAACCATACAGTGGAAAGCTACTGAACAGCGCTGTACCGTGGTATTGTTTGTTTTCCTATACAGTGTGATCCTATTTTTTTCATCTGCGGATCAAACCATGCAGTGTGACCATTATTTGGAAAGATACTGAACTGTACTGTGGTACTGTTTGTTTTACTATACAGCATGGTTATAACTTTTTCATCTGTGGATCAAATCATAGAGTACGACTGTTCTTTGGAACGCTACTGAACAGCACTATACTTAAGCACTGTTTGTTTCGCTGTTGCTTTAACTTTCTACTCTGTAGGTCAAATCATGTATTATGAGCATTCTGAACTGTACCTTGATATAGTGCTTGATGTAGAATTTCGTCAACGAATATTCCGACTCTTGTTGCGATTGGTTATTCCCTTCTCCTCAACCTTGAGTACTTATCCGCGAGGTGGATTATAATGACGTCTATTAATCATGTCTCTTGAAAGTTTGCTTGCAACGCTCAATATTAGTGGAATACTTCAGTGCTTAATATTTTTTCACTTTTTTCTTCGCGTTCTTCACAAAGCAAACGGAAGGCAGTGACAACGAAAGGTCAAGTTCGCAGGTACGCAAAGACAGAGAAGCCAACACCCTTTGACCCAAGCATGGCAGCCTTTTTGTTCGTCGTGTTTGCTGTCCTCGTGTCTACAGGTAGTTATAATGTCGTTGTTAAATTGTGTCGACTTATTTGAGATATAAGTTCAGCACACGAGAAATATAAAACCATTAGAGTTCCTGTTTATCAAATTGTGCATAGTATGTCTACTTTTTATTACGTATTGCTTAAAACCAGAGAAGGTTTTTCATTTATCCTCAACGGGGTAATTTTTTTTCGCGATTCTTCTATTTTTGAGTGCTTCTTTTAAGAATTTAAGATTTTAGGAACAAGGTACCTTTTTGGATCCGAATATGGTCCTAAATTAATAGAGCCATGGACACAACTGTGGCACTGTTTGCTGTACTTTGCAACTGGCTCAAAGGTTTTCCTATGTGCTTCTCAAACTCATGTATAGTGCATGAGAGAAAGTTGAAGGAAATCAGGTACCGTGACGTGTTTGGATATCTGTCGAAATACGACTCGCTTTTCCATCTTAAATTTCTCTCCTTTGTGATCTTTGAATCAAACCATGCAGTGTGACCATTCTTTGCAAAGCTACTGAATGGGGTTACCTCGATAACACTTTTTGGCTTTGTAACATGAAAAAGTTAAATTTTAGGCATTTTAACACTAACATTAAAAATTTCGTAAAACAGTAATTTTTTTCCAGAAAGAAGCAAAAACTGCTCCAAAAAGGCCAATATTATTTTTCAATATCATCAAGGAGATTTTGACCATTTTACGATGATTCCGGATTATTCCAGAAGATTTCCGAAGGCTGCAGTACATTTCCGAAAACTGTCGAACATTTTCGAAGACTAACGAAGAGGTCCGACCATTGCCGAAGATGTCCGAAGAATAGTCCAAACACTTGACAGTATTTTCTTTGGAAACAGTAAACATTAAAAAATTGGCCAATTAAACAGCAAACAGTAAAAATTATGGGAAAATAACACCTAACATTAAACCCCATTCACACCCTGTTGTAAAGCTACTGAACAGTACTGTACTGTGGTACAGTTTGTTTTACTATACAGTGTGGTTCTAACTTTTTCATCTTTGGATCAAACCATACAGTGTGACCATTCTTTGTAAAGCTACTGAACAGTACTGTACTGTGGTACTGTTTGTTTTACTATACATTGTGGTTCTATCTTTTTCGTCTGTGGATCAAACCATACAGTGTGACCATTCTTTGTAAAGCTACTGAACAGTACTGTACTGTGGCACTGTTTGTACTGCTTACCGCTGTATACAGTGTTGCTCAGAGATTTTTGTTGTTTAAGTGTCTTCCCGCGACTGTTACCAGTGCGAAAGTTACACCTCCTGGGAAGTCTGTGACGTGCTTCGTACCACAGCTCAGTGTGCAGAGTCTCGTTGTGTGACGGTCCGAGTAAAAAGTGGCGCGGACGATTATTACTTTCGAGGGTGTGGTAAGGTATGCGATATATCATTTGCGCCACAATGCAGTCATCCTGGAGTCACGTGCAAGGCTGAATGCTGTTATTCTGACTTGTGCAATACAAAACTTCTCGGCCTTTCTGAAGACAACAACCCTCAACCTGGTCCCCAGTCTCCGCGTAAGTGCCCATTTTAAAACCCGCTTGAGGCTTTGATAATAAGTAACAAGTCTCAAAATGTGTAAAAGAAAAGGATCTGAGGGCGACACTTTACCTTATTAGTTAGGGACGGACCATTAGAAAGGTGATGGGGGGGGGGGGGTGGGGAAAAAAACAAAAAAAAATTCATGCAAGGCAAAATGCCAAAAAAAAAATTCATGCAAAGAAGAAGGTAAAAAAAAAAAATTCATGCAGAAGGAAGGTCCAATTTTGACTTTTTCACACGTAGTAAAAAAAATTCGTGCAGAGAGGTTCACCTGAAAAAAAAAATTCCTGCAAAAGCAGTGAGCGAAAAAAAAAATTCGTGCAAGCTGAAAATTCCCCCCCCCCCCCCATCACTTTTCTAATGGTCCGTCCCTTAGTTAGTTAGGCCTCTTCGTCCCGGGTGGGACATAGTGCGTCAACGATCTGTCTCCAACGGGACCGGTCCTTCGTAACATGTTCCTCGCCCCATGTCAAGCCCATCTTCTTAAACATTTCGCTGTTGTTTTAGGTGGTGGATTACAAGGACGGAAATTGATTTTAACTTTTCACTTTTTTGTTGGTAATGCAAGAAAAATCTGCGCATGATCAGTAGATAGAAAGCTCTTATCTCGTTGGTCTGTTCGTTTAGTTATTCCAGGGGTTTAGTTATCCCAGGGGTTTAGTTATCCCAGGGGTTTAGTTATCCCAAGGGTTTAGTTATTCCAGGGGTTTAGTTATTCCACGGGTTTAGTTATCCCAGGGGTTTAGTTATCCCAGGGGTTTAGTTATCCCAGGGGTTTAGTTATCCCAGGGGTTTAGTTATCCCAGGGGTTTAGTTATCCCAAGGGTTTTAGGGAACAAGGCCCGGGAACAGAAGCATTTATTTTCAGGGAAAAGGGGTTATTTTTCAATTATTTGCAGGGAACTAGGGAACCTCTGATTAAATTGCTTGGAACAAGGGAACAAAACGTAGGAAACATTTGGTTTTGTAAACGAAGAACAAAGGAGAAAATGCAAAAAGATGATGGGAACATGTGTCCCCCTTTGAGGGACTTTTTATTTTGCGTACTTGCTGTGTAAGCTGTCAGTAAGTATTTTGTTTCTGCTTCCTATTCTGCTGTGTATCTCAGCTCGTCCTTGAAAGTATTCACTGTAACCCTTCATCTTCTCCCCATAACAACAGCTATTGGGGAAACTTTTCGTGAATGCTACCAATGTACAAGTACCCGCTCTGGAGCAGACTGCGATGCCAGTCGGATCAAGGTGCAATGTTCAATGTCTCAACATTGTGTGACAGCGACGTATAATAGCGGCGCTGATGTGGCCTATCTTAGAGCCTGTGCAAGAATTTGTGATGCAGCTTCAGTGCCTGCATGCAATGAACCTGGCACTACTTGCAAGATTGGTTGCTGTTCTACCGACCTGTGCAATTCGCAAGATTTCAACGCTGTGGGACATAACCAGGCAAATCAGGCATCCAGCGCTAGAAGCTCGGTACCTAAGCATTTGCTCTGCTTTTTCTTCACAGTGGCAACCATTTTGGCCGCCAAGTTCGTTTTCTTTTAACTTAGAATGGAAAACAAAACCATTATAGACGCGATTGTTACTGTGTCTGGGTCACAATGTCTTTTCTACTGCATTAATTTTGTACAACTAAGCTCAGATTTGCACGCAGATGCTTGTAACCTGAGTCTCTGTAATAATTGGTTCGTAGTTTGATGACGAATATATGTGAAACCAGAATGTTACAAGTGAATAAATTTCTGGGAACCGCCCGGAGTTGGTCATAGCACGATGTCATCACTGCTGCTGTGATCCTCTGTCGTGTTTTTGAACCATGGATCTTGGATCTTCACCATTTCAGTTTATATACGTAGTACCGCAAGGTGTTTTCAGGTTCAGGGTAGAGACCACGATTGCTTAGATGATAGCAGTTATGTTCGAATAACGCACGCGCTTTTCAATTAGAAGAGCGACCGCGCCTTCTATGGACTCCAGACTTTCCCTTAAGTCTCGGTAACTATTCCCTGACTTCTTCGTAGACTGTCACTGATTAAATCGTTTTGTTCGTCACCACCGCACCCCACGTTGACTATATCTATACCTCACTCCACAGAAGTTTCAGACTTAAAATTTCACAAGAAAATAACCTCACTCTAGGGTGGTTTTCAATGTGGTACTGGGCCTGGTTGTTCGAAGCAGGGTTAAGGTAACCCACGGTTAGCGCGAAATTTAAATACAGATATGAGAACTTAAAAAGCACATTCAGTATAATTCTTTTTTAATACAATTTGATGATTGTATGCTGTGAATAAAATAGAGATAGTTATCGGAGAAAACGCTTTATAACAAGAGGAAAAGAAACCCATGTTAAAATTTAACCCTGGGTTAGCGCTAATCGGCCTTCGAACAACCGGCCCCAGGACTCTAGAGGTACTGGACTCTAGAGGTACTGGACTCTAGAGGTACTGGACTCTAGATCGTCTGCACGCCGGATGGGTCACTGGAAACTAGTGAAATGTGTACATCCTCGACTGTACGTCACTGACTTGTTTCAACGCTCATTACATCAAAACATATTGAGACGCATGGTTGTTTCACAGCAGTACTTAGCAGCGAGGTCGGGTCGACTCGTTGGCTCATCTTTCAATGCACAACACAACGAAGCATAAGTAGCGTTTTGTCCTTTCATCTGTTTCCAGGAATTGAGCATGGCGAAGCATTGTTCGTGTATTTTTCCTTGGTTTTCTTCCTTTATGGAGTCCAACTGAGGCTCTTCCAAATCAAGAGCTCTCCCCACCATCCTCCATGTTGTGCTTAGCTCTGCAGCAAGTTCATTTAGTTCTTTGCCAGTAGGACAACCATCTTTCACTGAAAAAGTCAATCATATCTTGTCATTGCCAATAATACAGGAAGTCCCAGAAAACTAACTCCCCAAAATACTTAAAAACAGCAGCGTCACTTGAAATAACTGTCAGTAACGGTAATGGTAATGGATTTATATACCGCACATATCCACTAATCGTCCATGGCGGTTTACAATTCTTACTCTGGGGTGAGGTCGGACGTCAGTTTGTAAAGGCGCCTCTGGCAGCCGCTATCAGTCCATGTCTGATCTGACCCATCCACCCAACCCACGCATCAGATGAAATTACATTCACAAAGGCCAGACCACAACACCGGGAACTACGTCCCTTACTTTTCACGAACAGTGTGTGAGTTCTTTAACGTCCCACGAAGTTATAACAACTCGTGAGACGGGACCTACGGTTTATCGTCCTTATCGGAGAAGACTAGAACGTGTAAACCATTTGCAGATGTCATTGCAAAGGCAGCACTTTCTCCTCAGTTATCTGAGTGTTGGTCCGGCCAATACAGTAAGAACTTTTACCGTACAGTATTACATTCACCGATCAAAACGAACCACACTGTATAGTAACAGTTCTGTATCATGGTATTCCCTTGGAGACACAGTAGAGCTGTGGTTAGCGTGTCGGAAATTCCCAGCCGGAGTTCGAGCCCTCATTATGGCATTTTGTCGTTTCCTTAGAAAAGAAACTTAACTCCACACTGTTTCTCTCCACCCAGGTGTATAAACGGGTACCGGCGATAAAATGCTAGGGGTGACCCTGCGATGGACTAGCATCGTATCTAGGTGGGAGGGGGGGTGGGGGGAAAGCAATATTCCTATTGAAACTGGGATAGATTCCTACGGTACCCGTGTGCGCCTGGTACCCCGCAGGGTATTTCAGTATCTCTTGGAACATGAATGGTTTCTTCGATATAAGCAGGTTTGGTGCAGTGGTGAGAGCGCTCGCCTTCCACCAATGTGGCCCGAGGTCGATTCCCGGCCCCGGCGTCATATGTGGGCTGAGTTTGTTGGTTCTCTACTCTGCTCCGAGAGGTTTTTCTCCGGCTACTCCGGTTTTCCCCTCTCCACAAAAACCAACATTTAATTTGAATTGATTTAATTTAATATGGTTTGATTTGGTTTAATTTGTGCTTTACAGTGTCCCTAATTAGTACGTCAGTGCTAGATACAGTTGACACTCAAATAAAGGTTATTATTTAACAACAGGAGCCCATTATGGTAATGAGCTCCTGTTAACAATTATTCGTCGAAGGCGAAGTGATCATCGGTGAAAATTCACCGAGACGAAGTTGAGGTGAATATTCACCGATAATCACTGAGTCTGAGGCGAATAATTGTTTTAGTATAAATACACAGGTGATTCCTTCAAAAAAAAAAGAAACGAAAAAGCATTGTACAACACTTCATCAAAAGCGCGCGAACGACTGGCAGCCACTTTGTTCGTCCAGGTGATTATCGGCTGATAATCCGAGATGAACCAATCAGAGGGCGCGATTTTTTATAATCACCTGTACATTTATAATAATATATGATATTAAGACCTACCTTGTGTTTTCTCTGTTGATGTGTTGCAGTCATTTACCTGCAGATAAATAATTAGGGTTTGGTGTATGAGTATATTTCCTAATTATTCATGGGCGCAAATATTCATTTAAAGAGTAGTTTAGATTTAGCAGTGGTCAAAGAATGGAATGATTTTGTCTGGAAACTCACAAATCGATTTAAAATAAGACAGACATCGTCTTACAAAGATAACAAAGTTCAGGGGCAGATTTCGGGGGGGCGGGGCGCCGGTGGTGAATGGGGGCGTTTGTTTGCACACCGCCACACCCCAGATGGTGGCACTTGTCGCTGATTTCTATATTTTTCAAACTCGTATCTGGTTTTTCTTACCGAAGACTGTTTTCTTTCTGGGAACCATCGTTCTAACCCTGGAATGACCGGCCTGGAGCCTTTCCCAAATGTCCTTCTGCAAATGAGCAGCTGTTCAGAGGGGACTGCAATCAGGTGAATGCAGTCGTCATCACGGCACGACTCGATGTGATGTTTGGCACATTTCCGGTTTGACGTCAGACACGACGAACATGCGACGCATTCCATAAATGGTAAACGGAAGTCAGATCCACACATCTGTAACGAGTCTTTGAGAACTTCACCGATAAAATGACGAACCTGGTAAACTAATTCATGCAAAAATATTCCTTCACTACTTGATTCATCAAAAGGCCCTAAAAAGAGTTCTCACAATCAGTAACTTACCAAAGTCGCCTTTGTTCGTGTCATGCTCTTTCGGTTTGGAATCTGAGCCAATATAAACAAGCGAAGCTTTGATAAAATATTTCCCTGCAACAAGAAGGAGATCGTACTCGTTATTCAAGCCCAGTGCCAAGAAGCGTGCGCCGTTTTTAAACAGGTTCGGCTCCTCAGTACATCCTAGAGCTGCACACTGCTGGATACAGCAACAAATGAATCTTGGAAAAATGCCGTTTGGGAGGAAACCGTCAGAAAAGGCAAAATAAAGGCTGCAAAGATCTGATTGGTGGTGTTCGTTTTGTACGTCACTTGGTAGGGAACTGAGCTGAGCTGGAACCAAGTAGCTTTTGTTCAACCTGTTAAAATAATCCAGATAAGATATTATTAAGATACCCTATCACTCCTTTTAGCTTAAAATAAGATCTAATATTTTGTATGCTTGCTAACTCTCATGCTCTATGGATGAGTCTCACGCTTGCGTACTAAAGACGTCGATCTCACGCATGGAGGACAATTTCTCACGCCTAACTCATAAATCTGGACGAATTGTTCTTTAACACATTAATAACAAGAGTTCAATTCAATTTCCCCGAAAATATGTTGACTTTGTATCACAGAAGTATGCTAAAATTGTCGCGTTTCGAAAGCCATCGGAAAAACTTCAAATAGCTTTGGAAGTGTTCGAAAGTGGTCAGAATGTGTTACGACATTTTCGGTGCCGTTCGAGATTCTCCGGAGAATCTTCGGAAGTCGCTGGGACGTCTTACGAAATCCAGGTCATGACAAGACGAAAATCCCACAGGTGTAGTATGGGGCGTTTACATACTATTAAATCACGTTTCAGTACCGTTTAAGAATGATGGTGATAATGACCTTTTTTCACCTTCTGGAGAAACTTCTATCTGTTCAAAGCCTGCAATAAGTCCGAACGACTCCATCATAGCCAAAAGATCCTCACGGTACTTCCCCTCGGTCTTCAGTTGTCCGAACACGTGATCAACGAGGCGTGTATCCAGAATACCCGTGTCTTCTAATTTGTCCCAGTAGTGGACGAGTTCGAGATTCTTAAAAAAAGAAAGACCAGAAAGAGTTATTCAATACTTTCATTTATTATGTGGCTGGTTCCACGAGCGGGCAAGATGACGCAAACCCTGTGTTCTGATTGGCTACCCGAGCGGGCAAGATGCGCCTATATTGCCCGATCGGGGTTTCCCGCTTTGTCCCGCGAAACAAAACAGAGCAAAATGCCCAAAGATGTAAATCCTTTATTGACTAAGCTTGTTTGGTCAAGATGGCTGGTTATTGGTTTCGTTATCTTTTACGATTTTATGGACCTCGACTACGTCTCGGTCAATAAAAGCGCAAAAAAAGAACTTGGCCAATATACAGCCATATTAACCTCACGCTTGGTCAATAACGCTTATTTAGTGATAGCCAGATTCCATCGGCTGTAATACCAGAAAAATGGTTGCACGATAAAAGGGAAACAGAAGAAGGAACGTCGGTTTCCCCCTTCGTCCGCCATTTTTTTCCATGTTTCTTTTTTACATGCAAAACTCATCTCAAACATAGCACTTTTCGCGGGAAAAAGTCGTTCTAAAAAGCAATCCACTCGGAGAAGGGTTGACTCAACGCATTAGTATAGATAGAGTCTGCTATTGATGGGCTCCGGACAAAACCAAATAAAAATTAGAAGGGAAGGATTGTGTATTCCGCAATAGAATTTAACAGTCTGTTTCTAGCAAAGTACCTGTTCTCCAAATGGTCGAACAGTGATTAACATTCTGAAGAGGGAGATTAACCACTGCGCTTTCAGTACCACGGTACCGCCATGTTTGACAATTAGCCCCAGGGAGTGGTAGAACGTCAGCATGCTTTGCAGCTCTATTTCATCTTTAATGAAGCACACCTCGCGAGCAATTCGATTCACGGTTTCCAGATTGAGAAAGTAAACATCTTTCTTCGTAAACTCTTCTATTACACGTTCAAACTGAAACCAACGAACGGGAACGCTTTGGGAAATCCACGCTTCGTTGTTCAGAAGCTCGCTGATTCGCTTCTGCAAAAGCTCCACCGCGAAATTCGGTATCTCTTTGGTATTGTCGACTCTGAAGAATGGATACGTCAAGTGCGTTTTGTACTCTTTGGCTTTTAAGCTTCGTTTGATAACCTCTTCTATTTTCTGTGGATCTGCGCATGGTCTATCAGCATGCGTCCCCACAAGTACAACAGGTGGACAGCGGTAATTCAAACTACCTTTGACGTCACAGCTAGGAGACTCATCCGGAGAACGAGGCTCACCGGAAACGCTGTGTACAGATATCAGCCAGGAATGCAAGACATCTAGGTTCGTCTTTTCACAGTTCTCGTCAAGCACGTACGTGGCGGTACCTTGTCGCACTGACGGTTTGGCAGGAGCACTTAGGTCCTTTTCCAAGCTGTAACACAGCAAATAGATGGCTCTAGGACTGAGAAAAGGTAAATGAGAGCTGTAGTAAAGATGCTGTCCGGCAAAGTCCCAAATACTTAAGACAGGAGTGGCTTCGGTTTGTGTTGAACATGCACTCAGGTCCAACTGTCGTATGTATTTTATCACATGATCAAGAACATCCCGCGGGATAAAATCACCCATTTCGTGAAGACCCGAAATAAGGTCACTGAATTCAGTATATTCCGGCTGAGAGAAAGAGTCATCATTATCACTGCCATACGACGATTCGTCAGAGTTGTCAGCCGTTGTGTCAAGGTCGGAGCACTGTGATTGGTTGAAATCTGAAGACGTTGAGGTCTCATCCTGCAAAAGTAAATAATGACTCACGCGAACATAAGGGACGGACCATTAGAAAAGTGATTGGGGGGGGGGGGTGGGGTGGGAAAAAAAATATTCGTGCAAGGGAAAATGCCAAGAAAAAAATTCATGCAAAGAAGAAGGTAAAAAAAAAAATTCATGCAGAAGGAAGGTCCAATTGTGACTTTTTCACAAGTAGTAAAAAAAAAATTCGTGCCGAGGGGTTCACCTAAAAAAAAATTCCTGCACAAGCAGTGAGGGAAAAAAAATTCGTGCAAGCTGAAAATTCCCCACCCACCCCCCCCCCATCACTTTTCTAATGGTCCGTCCCTAATTTAAACACGAGGACAACCAAGCTATGAGAAGTTCCCAGGTTGCACTAGCAGACAGCAACCATTTTCACTCCTCCATATCAAATATATAGAGGATATTGCAAGGTGGCTTTACATTATATAGATAAAAACACATCAAGACGTTGGTTTAGCAGCTTTGTACACAAACTGAATCGTGCAAGGCGAGAAATGACGTCATCGATATCCTCACTGGTGAGGATATGGAAAATACGCCACTGCGGTCCCGGATGTAGTTTCGTATGAATTTTACGAGTAGTGGGACCCCTAGTAAAACACTCACGTCTATAAGCTAAATATACATTCTTGTGTATTGTAGGTACTTAGAATACACAACCATTACACCAGTGTGCCAAAAGGGAGCGCACCTTAGTGGATGTGGTGGTCACTACACTGTCCACACTCTCTGTGCTCTGTGATTCGTTTTTCATGCTTTCCAGTACAAGGCCAGCAACACTAGGTACCAGGCCCAGTTTGGAGGAGTCGTCTCCTATCTTCTTCCAGTTTTTTACATCGTCAACATCAATTTGAAACAATGAAGGATCGACGTCAATACCAACTGTACTCTGTTGTTCAGGGTTGAACGGAATTTCCAGAAGGCTGTTCTTCAAACTTGTTTTACCGACTTGGTCATCTCCTATGAGCATGACACGCGCTCGGTTCACTCTCACGCAGCCTTTTCGCAGTGCTCTGCGATACGCTCTTTCCGCTTGTTCTCCGAGAGTTTTGATCTCATCCGGAGCTGAAATAAGTCATATAGAGGACGTAACTTCGATTCATCGAAAGGCTTTAAATATTTAGCGTATTACAAGAAAACCATAGCCCAAGAATGTTTGATTATAATTCAAAAATATGAATTCCTACAAACAGACAGTAATGAGTCTAATGAGTGCCATAAGCCGGTAATAAATAAAGTCATTAGCGTCTTGGAGTCTAAGCTGTCCAGTCTAAGCTGTAATAAATTTAGGGGAACACTGTTTGAGTCACTTCACACATTTTTTCGTGATTTTGTTTAACAAGTCGTTTACCGCATAAAAATTCTGTTAACACAGGAGCTAATGGGCTCCTGGTTAACAACAATGTGCTTCGCAAAGCCTTATGTTTAGAATTGTTTTTTTTGTGTGTTTACAGGATTCCTGTGGAACCAGTAGATACAATACTATCAAGTTTGTGAATCCCTCCGAAACTAACAATAGAACCTTTCGGCAGATAATTGCAATCTCTCGGCTGCTCCTCGTTTTCTCCAATTCAATTCGCCAGGCTTTGATATCTTTCGGTTTTTTTGTCTATCCGGTAATCCTAATAGCAGGCATTCCAAACTTTTTTCTTTTCTTCGCACTGCAGTAATAGCTGCTGATTGGCTAATAGACTGCAATAGTAGCTGCTGATTGGCTAATACACTACAATAGTGACTGCTGATTGGCTAATACACTGCAGTAGTAGCTGTTGATTAGCTAATACACTACAATAGTAGCTGCTGATTGGCTAATACACTACAATAGTAGCTGCTGATTAGCTAATACACTACAATAGTAGCTGCTGATTGGCTAATACACTACAATAGTAGCTGTTGATTGGCTAATACACCACAATAGTAGCTGCTGATTAGCTAATACACTGCATTAATAGCTGCTGATTAGCTAATACACCACCACAGTAACTGCTGATTGGCTAATACACTGAAGTAGTAGCTGTTGATTGGCTAATACACTGCAGTAATGGCTGCTGATTAATTCAAGTTGTTACCCTTCTTCTCTGTGATTGGTCAACAGCCCTTGAGATCTTTTACCTCACATCAAGTCTCACCTTCTACCGTCAGCTTTTGGTCGATATCTAAAACTTTCAGCAGTCGTCCTGCTACCTCCCTGAGCTTGCTGTCTTCACTTTCACACAAAGTTTCCAAAGCTTCTGTCAGCTGACCATCTTCTTTCACCTTCTCTGTTGTGTCGCTACTTGGTGTGAGCAGCGTCCACAACGTATTGACTGCGCACAACTGATCAGCGGTGCTTCCTATTTTTATTAGCGAGGTCATAAGGTGAATGACGTCAGCTGCAAAATGGCAAATTGTCCGAGTGTGAGAAATGCAATGCACGTCAGACCTTTGCAGCAAGATGGGTGGGACCTCCGTGATAGACCATGTCATAGAACGTTATAGCTAATACCTAGAGAGGTTCTATTTCACCGCATAGGCTGCGATGAAATACCATGGAATACAACAGTGCATACTATTGGCCAATGATATTCATGACGTAATAGGTATTTCCTCTTCTGGAGGTCACAAATACCATGCTACAGATAACTGTTGGGATAGAAGAACTCACTTTGCCCGCTTTCCAGATGAAACATTTTATGACGTTGTTTAGTAAAATTATGTAAATGATTTACTCTAGAAATGACGTCACAGAAACCATTGCCTCACCTTGATGCAGTAAGCGTCTGTTCTCACTGTTAATCGCCAGGCTACCCAGGACTGACGTCATCTCATAAGCAGACCACGTGGTTTTGTGAACACGTGCTCTTAATTTCTCTGCTCTTAGGGCAGCTTTCAGCACATTGAGAAGGGCGTGAACGATCTATTGACGAGATACAGTTGTAAATTTAGTGAAGCACGCCTCGGAAGGCAAGTATTCCTGCCATGTCTGTCAGATCCTGCTAAAGACGTTCCTTTTTGACTGAAAGCCTATAGCAAGCAACAATAACTGTGTCAATATGGGGATAGTAACCCACGTGCGTGTACTTGATGCTCCTTTTGTCTGTCACGTTTCGCGGGAATTTCTTTACTGCTATTTTTATTCCACATATAGGAATTAAAAATGGCGAGCATGTATTTCCCTCCCTTTTTCTTTTCTTAAAAAAAGAAAGATAGATGGAGAAAAAAGATTTTGCGTGAAAAAAACGTTTGAGGCAAAGACCAACAAAAGAAATCACAATCTTTAGCGTAAACTGTGATTATGTAAGTACCTGGCAAAGGAAACTACAAGAACAACTAGTCACTCTCCCTCTCTTGCGTGACTGGGGCGTGACTGCAGGGTCCGAAATTAACTTTTAACCAATTTTTCTTTTAAGAATCAGAACGAAGAGAACGTGTTTGGGGCCGCAGTGGCGATTTTTCCGCTAACGAATAAGATTAAATACAAACACGCTGATTATTTATACACCTACCACTGAAGAACCACCACGAACGAATCAAATGCCGGCCATATACGCAGTTTCGTGCGACTGCCAAATGTTTCTAGTCAACTTTATATCTTCTCTTGTCTCTACGTTTTGGAGAAGAAATGTACGCGACTGAAAATCTGCCGTTTGGTTCTTTGCTCTATGTTCAAAACGATCTTTCCTTTCGCGTTCTGTCAAGACGATCGACACATCGCTATGAAATAGTTAATCGCCCGCTGGCGACCGGTTGTGAAATTCTGGTCGCCAGTGCAAAATTTTTAGTCGCATTGGCGACCAGGAAAGCGCAATTTCGGACCCTGGACTGGGGCATACTTACTGTATCTGTCACGTTAATTCGTTCCCAGTCCTGTTTATTTGCCGTGACGTTACATATGATGCACACAGCAAAGATACCCACGTCCCGGTCTTTCGCGGTCAAACACGGCAAAACAAGATCTATGGCATCCAGGTCTCTGTAAATGTACAGATTTTCCTGAATCTTTGTGCAGCTGTATAGAATGCTAACTGCGCACCTCAAAATGTTGGAACAGGACTACAAAAGATAAGAAGATTGTCGAGGTTATTCCATTTGAGGTTCTTAATTCCATTAATCCGTTCCAGTTATAATATCAAAATGGACACATGCAGGCGAGCCACGTGATGTTAGTTTAAGTGTTAGCCATGTGCTGGTAGGAAAATCGAATAAACGTGTAATGTTTTAGGTTAATAAGTAATAAAGTAGCCTCCTGAGGTCATAGTTAGGTGACCAGGCGACATACATCTCCTATATATTGTAAATAATCAGTCCTTTAAGGAGAACTAATAAACAACAACCAACCATTTTATTTGCCAAAATAAATAGAAATACTTACAGCATGAAATAAATTAACTTTAATAGGCAAAAACTACCCAGAATAGAAATAAACTAAACGAGCTGAGTAGGTACAACAAAATTAAATTGCTTTGACTAGGTTGTACTAATAAATCCTCAAGTGAGATGACAAGTCTCCTTAGTTTCTGTAGTGGAACCCGAACCCCTACCCCTCCCCCCTTGACCTGCGATCACGCGATTTTTTTTTTTTTTTGGCGGGGGAAAAAAAAAATACAAAAAACAAAAAAAAAATCGCCAGATCGCAGGTTACTCCCCCCTCCTCTTTGAATTCCGGCCACGCAGGCTCAAGCAGCTCAAGATGCGGTTATCGGAAAACCCAGAAAAGATTTCTCCAAAAATTCAAACCCAAAGTTAAGAAGTGTTCATTAATTTTATTTAAACCATAGATTTTAAATATACTCTCGATCTATTTTTATTCGTGCAGTTGATTTAATCTAGATTTGAGGGTACAAATAAGTTGTTGAAGATGGGGCCTGTCGTGCTCGCTCGAGATTGCCCTCTTTGTCCCAAAAAATAAATGGTCATATAAGAAATCCCTTATTGACCATATAATAAATCCCTTATTGGTCATATAATAAATCCCTTATTGACCATATAATAAATCCCTTATTGACCATATAATAAATCCCTTATTGACCATATAATAAATCCCTTATTGACCATATAATAAATCCCTTATTGGTCATATAATAAATCCCTTATTGGTCATATAATAAATCCCTTATTGGTCATATAATAAATCCCTTATTGACCATATAATAAATCCCTTATTGACCAAGCGTGGACGGTCAAAATGGCTGGATTTTGGACTCGTTCTTTTTTTGCGTTTTTGTTGACCGTGACGTATAAAAGAACGAGTCCCAATATACATATTGTCATCTTGACCTCACGGTTGGTTCATAACCCGCATATATTACTAATACATTTGTGCACTAAATAATCATGTTTGCATTGGTTACCTTGTCTCCGGGTGACATTGGAAAGAAACTCTGTAAATCATACAACAAATGAAGCAGCAAACCGCATTTTCCGATTTCCTTTTGTATCTTTCCATTGATATCGGCACAATGTTTGAATAACTTGAGCACAAGATGAATTATTGGCCGATCATCATGGCAATCGATTCTGAGTTTGTGCAGAAACTGTGTCAGGAGTCTTACTCCATTGATATCAGCCAAGTTGTCACTAAATTTCACCCTCTGTAAACGATTTCCGTCTTTCAGGGGACGATATATGTCTCTGTTAATTCTATCAACCATATACTCTTTGTTAACGTTATTTTCGTCTGCATCCTTCTTTAGGAGTTCCACAATGTTATTCAGTCGCCTTGTATTGTGCATTTCAAGTACATCGTCAATTTTGGCAGGGCTTACAGCTGTTGGTTATAGAATAGATTCATCAGAAGTGGAAAAGTATACCAGGGTCGAGACAAGGTATGTGGAATCAGGGATCAACCCAGGGGTTTTTGGGGAACAAGGGAATAGGGGATATTTTGGAATTATTTTTAGGGAACTTGGGAACATGGGATCGTGGGGTTAAAACATTTTAGGAAACCAGTGCTTTTACAAATGGGAACAAGGGAGAAACTGCAAAAAGATTAATGGAACAGGGGAACATGTACCCCCCCTCCCCTCCCCCCTCGTGAAAGCAGCCCTTCTGCGGGACACGTTCTTGACTTATGCACCTATCAATGTAAACCCCGTGGGGGGGGGAGTGCGGGAGAGGGGTGGGGATTTGACCAAGAAATCCATCTCCTCAGTGGGAGGTTTGATCGAGTACCTTTGCTCGGGGGTCGGGACATTTGATTTGTTCGGCAGAGAGACTGAGGCCGAGACAAAGCGTGGCTACCTGACATCGTCTTTCTTGTCTTTGGAATGGCGTGGGTTTCGGAGAAGGTGAGTTTTTTACCGATATTTATCTACTTTTACCGATATTTATCATACTTCAAGTTTAAGTCACAAGTTGTTAAAGGTATCTTTATAGCTTGTCTTTTAATATTTGTTATTTTGCCCCTGGGTGGGGATTTTGACTACATTTCACGAACATATGCTGCCCCACCCTTGGGAAATTGACCAGAATTTTTGCTCCTTGGTCAAATTCCCACCCCTTAACCGCACTCCCCCCCCACGGGGTTTACATTGATAGGTGCATTAGTTGATCAAAATGGGAAACCCCTGACTCCACGGAAAAGGAGCAAACATTCTCCTCTCACATGTTTTCTTCTTCTTTGATGAAAATCTTCGGACGAGTTCCATTTGAAATACCTAAAACAAAGGCAATGAAGAATATTACAAGAAGTTAACTAAAGGAAGTCCAAACATAGTTAATATATGTAGATGGTTATGAAACTCGACAAGTTTCTTTGTTTCATGTTTTTGTTCGCTTTTTTGGCCTTGAACCTGCACAAAAACACACTTTTTTCGGCAGGATAACCAATGAAAAGTTTCGACTAATATATTCGCAAGTAACATGCGAAACAAAAACAAAAGATTGTGCAGGGTCACGGTCGATTTAACATCTAACTGCGACAGCACTGTTCTTGCCTTTGAAAATTCCAGGGTTTCATAACCAGTCCTCAATTAACTATGGTCCAACCACTGGACTACAAGCCCGGGGGGGAGGGGGTACTCCCATAAATTTCGGATAGGTGTGTGCCGCGAAGGGTCTCAAACTCTGACCCTATTTAACGATGAAGCAAACGAAAATTGAGGCCCAAACCCGAAAAATGACACCCTATGCAATGAAAAACAAAAACTAAAAATAGCTTGAACGGGTCAACTTTATTTCGTTTCTGTAAGATTACTGGAAGTTAGCATCAAAGGTATAGTAGACTAGCTGATACAATATCTAAGGATCACACCGGGAACACTATGCCAACATGGGCAAAACTTATACCCTATTTAAGGAACGAGAACCTCAAAAACCATACCCTATCCCGCGGCACATACCTATATAGCCCATATATGGGATTTCCCCCCCGGACTACAAGCCTCCCTAAGCCACTGCTCACAACTCGCGATCGGCGATTTTACGGGACAAACCAGGTATAACATACACCTATGAACAATTTAGATGGTCTGTGGTGTCACGCAAAGATTACTTGATGATCGGCGATTTTACAGGACAAACCAAGTATAACATACACCTATGAACAATTTAGATGGTCTGTGGTGTCACGCAAAGATTATTTGATGATCGGCGATTTTACGGGACAAACCACAGGTATAACATACTCCTATGAACAATTTAGATGGTCTGTGGTGTCACGCAAAGATTACTTGATGATCGGCGATTTTACGGCACAAACCAAGTATAACATACTCCTATGAACAATTTAGATGGTCTGTGGTGTCACGCAAAGATTATTTGATGATCGGCGATTTTACGGGACAAACCACAGGTATAACATACTCCTATGAACAATTTAGATGGTCTGTGGTGTCACGCAAAGATTACTTGATGATCGGCGATTTTACGGGACAAACCAAGTATAACATACTCCTATGAACAATTTAGATGGTCTGTGGTGTCACGCAAAGATTATTTGATGATCGGCGATTTTACGGGACAAACCACAGGTATAACATACACCTATGAACAATTTAGATGGTCTGTGGTGTCACGCAAAGATTACTTGATGATCGGCGATTTTACGGCACAAACCAAGTATAACATACTCCTATGAACAATTTAGATGGTCTGTGGTGTCACGCAAAGATTATTTGATGATCGGCGATTTTACGGGACAAACCACAGGTATAACATACACCTATGAACAATTTAGATGGTCTGTGGTGTCACGCAAAGATTATTTGATGATCGGCGATTTTACGGGACAAACCACAGGTATAACATACTCCTATAAACAATTTAGATGGTCTGTGGTGTCACGCGAAGATTATTTGATGATCGGCGATTTTGCGGGACAAACCAAGTATAACATACTCCTATGAACAATTTAGATGGTCTGTGGTGTCACGCAAAGGTTACTTGATGATCGGCGATTTCACGGGGCAAACCAAGTATAACATACTCCTATGAACAATTTAGATGGTCTGTGGTGTCACGCAAAGATTACTTGATGATCGGCGATTTTACGGGGCAAACCAAGTATAACATACTCCTATGAACAATTTAGATGGTCTGTGGTGTCACGCAAAGATTCATTGATGATCGGCGATTTTACGGGACAAACCAAGTATAACATACACCTATGAACAATTTAGATGGTCTGTGGTGTCACGCAAAGATTCCTTGACGACTCTAAAACGAAGAGACCGTGACTCAGCTCAACGAATGAGCGTTAACTGGATTTCGATTTATGCATACAGCTCTACTAGCTATCTTGGGGATCATGAAACGGAACATAAAATGCTCCGTCCATTTCTCCAAATATCATAAAATATTTATCACAATACAGGAGAGATATAACTAAACATCTTTAGACAAAGAGCTTATCGTTTACACTTTATGTGCTGACTTACAGGGTGAATGGTAGTTCGTGTTATTGTAACTCCACGCACTTTTGATTTACTTCACAGTTAGATTCTCTGCATGTAAATGTAAAGATCAGCGTCGTCAGGCGCTTCTCGGTGAAAAGTCCCCCGTCTTTGGCATAGAGCAGCTTACCTTCATAACATCCCAACACCGACAAAGCCAACTCGCTGAGTGGTCCAGAATTTAAGGTTGTAAACAGTTTAAATTCGCAGGAAAAATTGATGAAGGACTAACCTTAGATCAACAGCAAACTTATAGTTTGTGTCAGCTCCTCTCATATCCCATCAAGTGATCATGAATATGTTTTGCAACTTAGATAGCGTACCACTTCCTGCTTTGTTGCACGTCCGCCCGGCCCGACTTTGTCTTCTAAAAGCCTAGATTTCCATATCAAAGTAAAGCAGTCTAGTGTTGCAGCCGTTCATTCAAAAGAAGCTATAATGCGAAGAGAACTGATACAAAAACTTTCGCGATATTTGCGGATGGTAGTATGAGCAATGCACTTCTGCTTTTACAATGTACAATGTACAATAAATCTAGAAATACTACACCATTAACGTTTCCACGATCAATGCTATCGGTCGCCTCTAGTAGAGCAGATATCCAGGGAGGGGTATATCCATATCCAGGGAGGGGTAAGTGGGATTTACTGTCTCTATGGGAGCACAACTCGCGCGTCACTTCCTGTAGTGTACATTGGCATTGTGGGATTGATTTCCTCCCCTCACTCGGTCTCGGTCTTAACCAACTTAAAAGTGCTGTTACACTGTACAGTGTTTCGTGCAACTTGTCTCGCAATAGCGTTTCGAGACAGAGTTGCACGAAACATTGCACATTGTAACATACCTTGCCACGGCCAAAATCGTTGCGAGACAAGTTGCACGAACTTTTGCAGAAAGTAGAATCGAGTTCTTTCCGCAACAGTTCGTGCAACATCACTTTTGGCATCACAGATTATCTTCTTAACTCTCATCACCTGTTTGCATGCTTGACAATTTATATTGTAAAGAGAAGTTGTATATTGATCACTACTGGGACCACTGATTATCCTCTTAACTTTCATCAGCTGTTTGCTTGACAATGTATTGATCAGTGTAAAGAGAAGTTGCATACTGATCACTTGTGGAAGTTCCTGTGTTACTGTTTAACTGTAAAGAGGGCAAAGATGGCAAAGAGGACTCGCCTCTATGATTCTTTGTGACGAATGACGGGGCTAAGTTTACTTTAAGTTCTCGTATCTACTTCTAGGCACACATGTTTCCTAAGCTTCGCAAAAATCAACCTACTTTCGTAAAGGTTAATGCCAGTACCATCATCAAACCACACTGGAGTAAAACTGATTGCTTGCTTCTTGTTAGAATATCGCTATTTTATTGTACTTTTTAGTGCCTTTTGTGAGTCACCAAGTAATTGTAGAATCTCAATTGTGATCATCAAAATTAAATTTGAAGGGTTTTCTGCTTTATACGCTTTTCATTTTCTAAAACAGGTTGTTCGTTTTAATGAAAAAGGACAGAGAAAAAGTTGACCTTTTTATCAGGTGGCAGCGCCCCCTGAAGTAACCTCGAAATTTAACATAATAAAAAGAGGCCTCAAAACCGTGAAATGTTTTTCCTCTAAACACATAAACTAATCAGTGTATCAGCCGAAACGAAGCAACAAAAGCATTAGAGTCACGCAAAACTATGATTCTTTTTACGTTTACAGAGTAATAAAACAACTATTTTAAACACCCATTGCATCGTATATGATGTTGAATAATTTATTGTTTTGTTAGGTAAGTTTCTATAATCAATCGTCGAAAGACAAGGTGCATGAAAAGTGTTAAATCGAAAAACTAGTATATTCTATTGTACTTTAGTTGCTATTTGAAAACGAGTTTCTAGTTAAGTGTTTTTCAATTCCGCGACCGTGTTCAGTATGAAGGAAATGTTTGAGTTTATTTGAGGATAAATCTCGTATCAAGAAAACATGTGATGTTTGTTTCCTCCCCTAATTCTCCGCTTCAGGTGAGTACATTTACACAACTACTACCGACATTTTTACACACGGAAGCTACTGTTCCGGCAAATGAAAATCTTGGTTGTTTATCTCAATATCACGATCCAATGGTGCTAACAAAGCGATGCTCTTCCTGCCTCAGCTGTGCACGGTGCCATAACTGGAGTCTGAGGGTGTAGTCTTTCATTCTCTGGTCCGTTTTTAAAAGGAGTTTTAACCTATGACACAAGAATAACATGACTTAAGCAAGTGAGAACGTACGCGACATATACACAAACACGACACAAGCATCAACTGAGCGAAGGAAAATGCTTGTAATTATGTTGTCCTCACTGGAAGTCGCGACATAAGCACAACATAAGTACAACGAGAACGGCTAAGCTTTGTTTCCTTTATGCTAAAGCCAACATGGTTCTACTGCAGGGTTCGATCCACAAATGAAAAAGTTAGAACCACACTGTATAGTAAAACAAACAGTACCACAGTACAGTACTGTTCAGTAGCTTTACAAAGAATGGTCGCACAGCATGGTTTGATCAATAGATGGAAAAGATAGAACCACACGGTATAGTAAAACAAACAGTACCACTGTACAGTACTGTTCAGTAGCTTTACAAAGAATGGTCGCACAGCATGGTTTGATCAATAGATGGAAAAGATAGAACCACACTGTATAGTAAAACAAACAGTACCACAGTACAGTACCGTTCAGAAGCTTGCTAAAGAATGGTAACACTGCAGGGTTTGATCCACAGATGAAAAAATTTGGAACCAAATTGTATTATAACGAGACATACAGTACTACAGTACGGCACTGTTTTGAATGTGATTATACTGTTTTATTGCAGGCGTTTAAGTGGCTTTACATGGAATTTCAAATGGCGTTTCTTTCGTATTTTTTGGTTTTCCTTTTACTGCACAACTTTCATTCAATTGCATCATTGCTAAACTCCAAGCAACAGAATAACACGAACAATGCTGAAAACAAAGAAGTCAATTTTCTGAAAAGCAAACGGAGTTTTCCTGAAAGACAGCCGCAGATCCAAGGCGCAATTAATTCAGCGGGCAGTCCCTCGGGCTTAACACCCGAACAGGCTTCTTTACCCGCAGCTCAGGCCGGACTCACTGCGGGACAGGCCTCGACGACTATAACCAAGGTGCAAGGCGCGGGAGAATCACCTGCTTATAGCACGGGTGCTGCAACACAAAACACTGCGCAGCCTGCACCTCTCAGCAGGCAGCCCTTGAGAACAAGTCAATTTGATTGCTCAATGGCAACGGAGGTGGAAAGTCCCACAGACGAAGAGGATCCTGATATGGACGAGCCAGAAAGTGATGACGATCTGGCTTGTGATGATGTTGATCCAGAGCTAATGGCCATACGACGGCTGCAACAGAAACGACGGCGGCGTCTGCGGCTTTTACATCGCCGACCGCATCATCGCAGAAGACCGAACCTGCTCGGTGATGATGACGAAGACAATGCCCGACAAAACGACTGGGCTGATTTTAGAGGGGACACAGACTTTATGAGTGACAATGGAAATCAGGGAGGAACAGGGGGACAAGGAGGTATTGGAGGTCAAGGGGGTATAGGAGGAGGAACAGGCGGTATAGGGGGAGGAACAGGAGGTATAGGAGGAGGAACAGGTGGCATAGGAGGAGGAACAGGAGGTACAGGAGGAGGAACAGGGGGTATAGGAGGAGGAACAGGGGGTATAGGAGGAGGGATGGGTGGCGGAACAGGTGGAGGTGGTGGGGGTAACGGAGGACGAGCAGAAGGAACAGGTAAGTAACTGAAAACCCCCAATTAATTTTCGTTTAATTTCAGTTGAGAGACGAGTACGGTCCAATACCAAAACGTCTGCGAGGTTTTGGGTAAGCTCTTTCTCTATCCACCCAAGTGTATAAATGAGTACTAGCGATATAATGTTGGGGGTAGCAATGCGTTGGACTAACATCTCATGCAGGGGAAGTTACAAAACACCTAGGTGCGTCATGCCGATGAAACGAGGATAAGCTCTGGCTGTGTGGGCTTTGAGGCTCGTGTGCTCCTTTGCCTACCCTACTGACAACCGCGACACATGCATTTCGTAGGGGAACCTCTTGTATCCCGTTTATTTCCATATTGGTCTTTTTGAGTGTGACTTTAGTAAATCGACTTGCTGTTAAGGCGCGCCTATGTTCTTCTGGTGTTCCACTACTTAAATTGTGCCTTACATTTTACTACTCTTTTGCAGACTGCTGCTGCGTAAAATGGGGAGGCTTAAAACCTCACATAGAGTGGGTCAACGTTCCTGTATGTTACCACCCAAGTGAGTAGTGCGTCCTTTCAAAATGTTAACATTTTACTGTATAAGTACCAAAGATATATGGAACTGAGGTACAATTTGTATAGGTAATCACATGATTTCGAGTGCAATTTGGGATAAATCAGCACGAGTAAATTTTTCAAAGGCTAACCAAATTGCACGAGCCCGTAGGGCGAGTGCAATTTGCAGTCTTTGAAAAATTTACGAGTGCTGATTTATCCCAAATTGCACGAGACAAATCATGTGATTACTTGTTAATAATATACATGCAAAAATTTAATTTCAACTTTCTGCACTCAATTTCAACTTTTTGCACTCAATTTCAATTTTCTGCACTGTTTGGGATTAATTGACGTGCTCTCAGCCAATGAGCATGCTGAAATTTTTGCATGTATATTATTAGGTGTGAAATTATACGCGTGATTTCAGACCCGAACGAGCGCGCAGCACACATCGTTGTAAAGGCGTTAGGTACCATTCCCCTGACGCGTTACAACATTGTGAGCCTTACAAAGGGGTAGACTGCGGTCATCGCTGTGGTCTTAATCTTGCACACTTGATGTGCCTATGTTCCTTTGCTGGTTGCCTCTTTCACCCGCCTTGTGACCATTCCTGTGATCTTGACTGCAGTTATCACCGTGGTCTTAGTCTTGCACGCTTCACATGCCTATGTTGTTACAGGTTGCATATGTCCCCAACATTGGGAGCATTTCTGTGATCTTGACTGCAGTCATCACCATGGTCTTAGTCTTGCACGCTTCACGTGCCTATGTTATTACAGGTTGCATATGCCACCCGCATTGTGAGCGTTGCTGTGATCTTGAATGCGGTCATTGCTGTTGTGAGCCTTGCTGCGGTGGTTGTTGCCATCACTGCTGCCATCATTGTTGTCATCACTGCCCGTGTTGCTGCCACTGTTGTCACTGCTGTCACTGTAGGAGAGCTGTGGTCATGAGCCCTCATCTTATGAGTGAGTAATAGGGAACGAGCACAACGTAGGGGATGATGTGAATCTTTTGTGCAATATATCTAATTTTTGAGACGAAAATAATAAAACAAAACAAAACAAAACGTGAAGACGGAAGACGGGACCAGAGAAAATACAAACACTTTTATTACAGCTCTTACAAAGCTACAATATTTGCCAAAAGTCTTGGACCGGCAAGCACGTTTTGCATTTCAAAACAAATGGAAATCACGCCATCCAAGTTTCCTTCCCATTTTCCTCCCAATACTGGTATATCCGATATGATATATCATGATAGTTTTTACCCCCAAGTATTGCGTCTGGAAATTTATCCCAGCATTGCTTAAAGGGGGTGGAAATCGCGTTAGATTTTTTTAATTCGACAAATTTATAAGAAAGCAACGAATTCTGTATTTCGAGACACCTCGAGTCTCGTGGGAAATACTCCGCTACTTGTTACAATTTTAGCTGTCATTTTGGTGTTTACTACGTGATGAAACACTGTAACTCGTATTTGATATATCACATCAAAAATGGGAGACACTGTTTGAGCACAAATCAATGAAGAGAGGCGGGTTTTCGAGAAACATCGAGATGCATTCGAATTGATAAGTACCGTAATTCTCATTGTCATTTCAGAAATACCATTTCATAGCTGCTGTCTCAGTTGCAGAGGCGAATCTCCAATCGTCCTAACTTATTTTTTGGGATTTTTTTCAGCACCGAAAAAACAGCACAAGAAACGCCTCTGTAAAACAGCCCACAAGAAAAAGAAATACCATAAGAGGCACTGTTTCTGTGTTCCCAGTTGGCCTTTTAGTATGCGTTTTATGCCAAGATTGTGGTGACAGTGAGACAAGAAACACCAGGTCACAATTAAGAAGAAACAGGAGATCATTACCGAGAGCCTTCATGTATCTAGCTGTTGTATGCGGTCACTTCTAGAAGACTCGTGTTACTGGTCAACTTGAACATTTTCAGGCTTAACAGTGGTTAAAGTGATATTTCTCCTTACACCACAAATATACTGCTTAGTAACTTGGTAGTGAGAATTAGAAAATGGTCAGGAATGATGATCTGTTTTGATGTTAAATTAGTGGGTTCCCCGTTGAGGTGCCAAGAAGAGCCAGTAAGGAGAATTTGTTGCTCGACTCCACTATCACAGAACAATTGCGTGGAAGAAACAACAGAGGAATCCTCGATGATAACTGTTTTCTGCTAAGAGCGTGTGGTAATGAGATCATATGGGAAAAGTTTTACTCACGAATTTCACACAAGATGCTTCGGGTAATGTTCTCCTAGTTAACAAGACGTCTCCTTTTTTTATCTTCAAGACAGCTGGAAAAAGGTTGGGATTCTGATGAAGAACCAAGTCTTTGGGGAGACACGACCCAAACTTAAGACTCCCAACACATCGCTGGGTTTTCGATCCATTATCGGAATGAAATCAAATCAAACTCTGGAACGAACGTATCCGACTGTTTCCGAAGAGTTACGTGGCCATGACAGTTTCAAATATCAACAACTCAACAAAACTTAAACCTGAAGAAGACACGTTGTACCGTTGTTAATGCAAACGAGGAAAAACGAGTCTAATACTGATTTCCATTAGGTTCGGCTTTTCCGAAGTACAACGCGAGCTAATGAATTGTTGAAGTGCTAGAGGATACTAGAAATCTTGCACATCGTTACTTATCCGCACCCACGTGCTTCAGAAACGTGCCTGGTCTCGCTTTCACTACGTTTCAAACACCTTTTTTCTTAAAATACATCTCAGGCGGGTTCTATGGGAGGGTACGCGCTTGTTATCAAAATTCAGTTTAGCTATTTTCAGTCAATCGTTTCTTCAAACTCTCTCAGTACTTAGACGGTAACTGAGGTGCATCTTGGTAGCATTTACTACAAAAAAGAACAGTAAAATTATGAGAACGCCCATACGTCTGCACCCCAGGAAGCAGTCTAACATTTGTCAAACAACACAAAAGCAGTAAGGGCAACTTAATGCGTTAAGTGTTTTATTGAAAATAAATGTGTACATTGTAGAGATTACATTTACAGGAAATACGATTTTTAACAAGTATCTTCTTATAAACATTTCTGTTGTGCTCGCGATTCAAGAAATGCAAAGATCAACAAACGCAGTAGGAAAAATTCATCCACGTTTTGCGCTATAAAAATTTCATAATCTCCCTTCCCATGTTTCTCCCGGGTTCACCGATCAAACCGCATGCAAAAATCGCCAACTGCGTGGGGAATGAAAATTTAATGAGTTGTTTCTCACAGAATTGCGCCTACATATATACAATGTAAAGTTCTCCATACAGAGGACCAGACACTTCTGGACACGCAGGATTTGAGTGATAATTTTCCCAATTCTCATAACCAATTTCGTTGAGAATGTGTTGAGGTTTTAACGAGAACTTGCTTATCAATCGCATCTGGAAGGGGAAGATCAGCCAAGGAGTTCCTTCAACTCCTTTGTAAACTTTAAAACCTCTATCACGGTGGGTAGTTCCAGATCCTGCTTGATTGAATTGTAAAAGAATTCAGGACTCTAAGAAATATGAAGAAAAGAAAATTGAATTAATAATAGGACGATGCGCACGGACTGGGTACAAATCTAAAACCGCTGGTCAATAACTTACCTCTATTCTCAGGTCACTGAGCATGAGCAGTAAAGGTCCGTCCAGCTTTCTTCGAACAGGATTGCTATCACTGAAACCAAAGCTCATATGTCATGAACCGCACTGATTTACACTTGACAGTCAAATACGGTAATCCAGGGAAATACGGAAGAATAACCACTGACGCACAAAACGAGAGGTAAATAAGTAAGGCTGGATTCCCGTATCAACGCATACTTCATTATGCACGCTGTTGAAGGAGTGGTAAACGTGCAGCGTGCAACCATCGAGTTATGGACGCACGCGGGAGGTTGCTAAGCACGAAAGAAGCGTGAGAGATGCTCCAGGCGCAGCCTCGAACATCTCTAGCTTCTCGAGTGCTTAGCAACCTCCCAAAAGCATCCATAACTCAGTGGTTGCACAGCTTCTGCGTTTACCATTTCATTTATAACATAAGACTTCACAATTTGACATCAGCATACAACCCATGGGCAAATGAATCGCGCGTATTAGCCAATCATGGCGCACGCTTTCCCAAAGCTATGTTATATTAGCCAATCATAGCGCGCGCTTTCTCAAAGCTATGTTATATTAGCCAATCATAGCGCGCACTTTCCCAAAGCTATGTTATATTAGCCAATCATAGCGCGCACTTTTCCAAAGCTATGTTATATTAGCCAATCATAGCGCGCGCTTTCTCAAAGCTATGTTACAAAGCTGAATTGTCCAAGGCAATACGCGTGCGAACATTTTTTGTGAAGAATGAAGCAGTACAGCTACTCCATACATAATGAAGTAAGAGGTGATACAGAAATCTAGCTTCCTTAGAACAAGGCCAGTGTAATAAAATAAACTGATATATTTAGGGTTTTTCTTACACATCAAAGCCAATAGTATGGAGCCACTGAGCCACGTCTTCTCTCTGCCACTTACTGACAGTTTCCCTTTTGATCGTATGTGTTGCGGGTGAACTTGTCGAGGACTCAAGTCGTGGAACAACTGAGAGAAAGAATGACAATAATCAAAAAGCAAAAAGGTTTTACAATACAGCACTGTTTAAACACACTTCAAGGTTTGATCCACTGATGAAAAAGTTAGAACCACACTGTATAGTAAAACAAACAGTACCACAGTACAGTACTTTTCAGTAACTTTCCAAAGAATGGTCATACTGCATGGTTTGATCCAAAGATGAAAAAGTTAGAATCACAATGTAAAGCAAACCAAACAGTACCACAGTACAGTACTGTTCAGTAGCTTTACAAAGAATGGTCACACTGCAAGAGTACGTCTGGAAATGTTGAAGGTAACAAAACGAAACGTCAATTGAATGAATCTTCTCGAAAGCACAAATTGTTTTAATACAAACCGTCCTTGGCTAATTCTTTCATAAGATGGTCAATTCCCACTGTGGGGTCCCTCCTAAAATCCATCCATAGTTTAGTTCCCAGTATCATACCCAACCAACCATCTGGAGTGTAACTGGGTTCCATCATCAACGGAATGATTCGCTTTCTCTTTTGATACGCATACTCTGCTTCTGTGTAAAAAGTGGGATTACAATCTTTATTCTCCCCACCGGTCCCAATAAACTTAAATCAGGTTATTTCTAATAATTTGATGTTTAATCAATACTGTTTCATAATATTCAAACAAAGCGATAGCGGCAATAAAATGCGGTGGATAATCCTTCCATGGACGACTTAGCACCCCTCGGAAGGGAGTAATAATACTACTTCTTGGCCTCAGAAGGGTAGGCTTAGGCGTTCTTCGCCTCTTGCGCGCGCACCTCTCACCCGTACAACAAGTCCCTCGACACAATCTAACGTAAGAGAGACAATCAAGAGAAGAAGCCGGAAGAAGTAATCTTTTTTGCCCAGACGTTTTCATGTTTGTGTTGTTAGCGGAGACACGTCACTCGGCGTTTGATACGGGTGTTACTGCTTCATATCCCTAGGAAATAATAAACCAAAGTTTTGCTATTTTCTCGTGAAGACCCCATTACAAGCACATTGCTTTTTACCTGATCTACAGTTTGGACTGTTCTGATATTTCTGTGATATTGCCAGTAACAACACAGACGCTTGTTCCACAGCACGTGCCATTGCTTCAAGAATGGATCCCTTCATTTGTTCCAAATCCATCCAAACTCTAAGGCCAGAAGTTTCAAGTTTCTCCTTCACTAGCAGCATTATTTCTTGTGTGTCCCACTGATAGCTTATCATGATGTGTTCTTCAGAATCTGAATGATTAAATCCAAATTAAAAAGGATGCGTATTCGTTTGAAAACCACCGAATAAAACAGAAGCCTTTCAAAGAATGCCGATCACACAGCTTGGTTCGATCCACAGATGAAATAAAGTTAGAACCTCATTATATATAAAACAAACAGCACCACAGTACAGTACAGTTCAGTAGCGTTACAAAGAATGGTCACACTGCCTGGTTTGATCCACAGATGAAAAAGTTAGAACTACACTGTATAGTAAAACAAACAGTACTACAGTACAGAATTGTTCAGTAGCTTTCAAATCAAAAGAATGGTCACCCTTTTCACATATGGACTACAAAGAACAGCTTCTATTGGATCAAACATTGTATCTCCGTTTACTCACCTTCCACATACCTGAGCCACTCACGTGATCTTTTTTCCCTTCAATTTCCCATAATACTCCAGCGGCTGTTTGTTGAATATCCTTATTACCAGACCCTTGCAACCCTCGCAGTACAGACAGAGTGTCTTGGTCACTTGCTAACTCTTCTTTGTTCGCTTTGTCAAATGACAACATGTACAACGCTTTCGCCGCAGACAGTCTTTCACCATCATTGCTCTTAGGATTTTTTAACATGGAGGCCAGAAGTGGAACTCCTCCAAGCCGACCGATCTGCCAATAATATTAAGCACGGGAATTTTTTTACTTCGTATCATAGAAATCTGCAGCGATGATGGGTCACTCTAACAACTCAACTGGCAAAAATTATGTAAAGAAAGAGGTAAAAGGACAACCTCATTCCCAGGGTCCTCGCCTACTCGGCCCCCGGAGGCCGAGTAGGAGAGGACCCTGGCAACGAGGTTGGTAAAATGATATCTTATACACTTTTATTATATGGAGAAGAGTGTTTTACTGGGAACTAAACCACTCGTAGATTCCATACGCCACTTCATCCGGGACCCGAGTGACGTATTTTCCGTATGTCACCTTTGTGAGTGTCGTATCGTTCAATGACGTCACGATTCCCGCCTTTTGCTTTAGTCTCCATATAATAAAAAGAACATTACACGTTGGCTCGAAGATATGAATTTTATGTTCTCGTGGCAAGAACAATATCTTGTTCTTGCCACTCGAACATAAAATTCATATTTTCTCGCCACCGTGTAATATCCTCTATTTACTTTAGTCCAGTTACTAAAGCAAGTTTTATATCCTGCGACAGATAACTCCCCAGGCCCTCCCCCTGCTTATTCCCCATTCTCATCCTCTGGGAACACCTCCATGTGGGGTGCAGGTTTCAGGTTTCAGGTTGTTTATTTCCACACAATAAAACAGAATATATTCAAACATGATAGATAACTGAGGAAAAAGTCTCGTATTTAGCAGATTGCTTTAATTCAAGTTAACACAACTAAAGCAAAACAAAAGCAAAAGTAAACAAACAAACAAACTTAAAAGTTAATTGGGTTAAGTAAATAATTAAACAAATGAGTAATAACTAAAAGTAGACGAAAAAGAAAAAGGAAAAATATAGAATTTATGTATAGACATGTACGTATGTATATATATATATATATAGTTGTTGCGGGAGAAAAAACACAATATTCATGCAGGGATATCCCCTGATGAGTGGGCAACCACGAAACAGGCTTGTAGGGATAAACCTGTAGTTTGTTTGTGTTTTTTCTCCCGCAACAACTACTTCGCTCTACGTTCACGTATTGAGCACTGTTTTACGATTAATCAACTTTTACACTTTATATATATATATATATATATATATAAAAACGTTAGATAAAGCAAGGACGGACAACTTCTGACGATAAAAAGTAACTGACGGTAACTGACGAAGGTCTAAGACCGAAACGTTTTTTCTATTAAATTTTTAACTTTTTAACTTTTTTATCGTCAGAAGTTGTCCGTCCTTGCTTTATCTAACGTTTTTAAATTCATTTTTGTGGTGAGGCTTGGACTGTGAATCTTCATTGATCCTCCTGACGCAGTGGCATTCTTTGTTGGCTTGAGGCATTTTATAACCGTTTTTTTATATATATATATATATATATATATATATATAAAAACGTTAGATAAAGCAAGGACGGACAACTTCTGACGATAAAAAAGTTAAAAAGTTAAAAATTTAATAGAAAAAACGTTTCGGTCTTAGACCTTCGTCAGTTAGTCAGTCAGTTACCTTCGTCAGGTAACTGACGAAGGTCTAAGACCGAAACGTTTTTTCTATTAAATTTTTAACTTTTTAACTTTTTTATCGTCAGAAGTTGTCCGTCCTTGCTTTATCTAACGTTTTTAAATTCATTTTTGTGGTGAGGCTTGGACTGTGAATCTTCATTGATCCTCCTGACGCAGTGGCATTCTTTGTTGGCTTGAGGCATTTTATAACCGTTTTTTATATATATATATATATATATATATATATATATATAAAAAACGGTTCCTATTCATTAGGTTTTTATTAGATGTTAGTTTTTTAAAAAATTTTTATTGTTTGTAATTTTCTTTTTTCTTTCCTTTCTCATATATAAGACACCAATATTGTAAATAATTTTTTTATTCCAAGTATTTGTAATCTTTTTAATCTTACATACTGTACTGAAGAAGCCCGAATGGGCGAAACGTCTACAGTATTAAACCTCATGTGAGAAGTTCGCTGTTCCTCTTTCATTCCTACTAAATCCACCGAGTGTAAGCGTCGCGTATCCTTTGGGATCCTTCTCACTAGCGTCATCGTTGGCAAACCTTCTTTTCTACACAACTATTACATTCCACTGGATGGTTGCCTTTGAATCGTCTCGTACTGATCCGATGATGGCCAGGTCTTCTTTTACATCGGCAAGCATTATCAATACTTGGAACAAACTCACTAGATACCAGCACCACCATCGTTTTTTATCACGTTGTCAGCAACTCAATTCTATTCCCACTGGTCTTAAACTGAAGTTCAACTTAGCCCTCGGCAACAACAACGAGGATTTACAAAAACGCTGTGAATTCCATTTACAAGCGGCATCCAAGAACATACTCAATGAGTTGATTACGTACACCGAAACTACTTCAGCTGAACTTCAAGTTTCTCTTGAAAGAGAGCGTAAACGCCTTTTTGAAGAACAAGACGACCACATGGCTTCATCATGTTGGAAACAGGTAAAGAATACAATAGCGTCACTTAATAGAGAACTTAACATCAGACATAGAAACAAGATCAAGAGAGTCATTCCTTTGCTCACAGAAACGCCTTTGGAACGCATCACGCATACCAGAAAGACCACTAGGAGATTCTCCAAGAAGGTTAGAAAAGCTAGAAAGGAACGTTTTCTTAACACACTAAGACAATATCGCTTAAATGCAATCTCTAATCAGGAACAATTTTATCCTATCAACCTTTCATCACAGGAATTAGATGCCGATCAAAAATCATTGCTTAGCAAGGGTCCATCTTTTTGCCCAATTCCCCGCGACGTTAATCGTGTTAAACTACTAGAAGACTGGGAGAAATTTGAAAATAGACTGAGAGCAGCTGTTTTCTTTCACAATGACCAGAGCGTCGATGACTCTAGCGTTGACAATAGCCTGCCCTTGTTTCCAGCGATTAAAAAAACTTCGCGGTGGAAAGTCCCTGTATCTCGTTTTCCTGAGCTTGAACTTTTCTTAGATTCGGTTAAGAAAGACCTGTTCAATCCTAATAATATTCGCTCTATACCAGATAATCTTTCTCCCGGAGAAAGGCAGGCATTGTCCACACTGAGAGATTTCGAAGGGCTCACTATCAAGATCCAAGACAAGGGTTCCAAATTTGTTGTGATTGACACGGAGGTCTATGATGCCAAAATGAAAGAACAACTAGAAAACCAGCTCCACTATAAGAAACTTGATTCAGATCCTAGCACGGGGGTTGTTAACGTTATCTCACAATGGGGTAGAAAGTGGCTTGAGAGAGGCCAAATCAGTAAAGAAATTGCCCAATGGGTTACCAACAAGAACGCAAAGCCAGGAAAAGCCTTCGGCACCATCAAGACCCATAAGGACGGGAATCCCCTTAGGCTTATTACATCTTGCTGTGGGACGGCAATTGAAAACCTTTCAGCTTTCACTGAATTCTATCTCAAGCCTCTTGCCCAAGATTTACCATCCTTCGTCAAGGACACCACCCATTTATTACAAAAGATTCAAGATCTTAACAAAACGGGTCCTTTCCCAAAGGAAAGTCTTTTAGTATCTTGGGATGTTGTTACCATGTTTCCCAATATTGATAACCATTTGGGAATCAACGCAATAACAGAAGCCCTTAATTCCAGAACAACTAATTTTCCATCCACTGATTGTATTGTAGAAGCGGTTAAGATCTGCCTACAACACAATAATTCTCAATTCAAAGGTGAAAATTTTCTCCAAATTCATGGAACGGCCATGGGGCCCAAAAATGCATGCAGCTATGCCGACTTAGCCATGGGGGTAATTGACAAAAAAGCTAGATCAGGGACCATCAAACCAAATCTGTGGTGGAGATATAGGGATGACATTTTCGATCTTTGGACACAAGGGCACTCTAAATTAATTGAGTTCACTGAGTTTATCAATTCTCTTTACCCCACCATTAAGTTTACCCTTGTTCATTCCCCGATATCTCTTAATGTTTTAGATCTTACACTTAATCTTGTTGACGGATTTATCCAAACGGATATCTACTCCAAGCCTACCGATAATCATATTTATTTGTTGCGTAGCAGTGCCCACCCAGCTCACTGTTCTAAGGCCATTCCATTAAGTGTTGCTACCAGAGTCAAAAGAAATTGTTCCACCCCTGAATCTTTTGACAAACGAAGTAATGAATATGAGAGTTATTTAATTAATAGAGGCTATAATCCTATCCAGGTGAAACAACAATTCGAGAAAGTTAAATCTATTCCCAGGGAGGACCTTCTTGCCCCTGCCAATAGAGAATCCAAAAAAATTTTTCCATTGGTTTTAGATTACAACCCTATTTTACCTAGCATTGGAAAAATTCTCAATTCTCATAAACATCTTATTTATGATTCTCCTTCCCTTTCTAAAATTTTCCCTCGAGGATCAATTATTCCATCTTACAGAAGATCTAAAAACATAAAGGAAATTCTTGCACGCCCACGTAGAATGGAGGACAATGACTCTGATAAACATGGCTGTTTTAAATGCAAAGGTAAATGCGATCTTTGCCGTAACTTTTTAGTTGAATCTGACCACTTTACTAGCGCTAGTTCTAAAAGATCCTACCAAATTACACAACATCTTCATTGCAAATCCAAAAATGTTATCTATTTGGTCACCTGCACAAAATGTAGTGTGCAATATGTAGGTTCGACTAGCAATGAATTCAAAGTGCGTTTTCGGAATCATAAATCGGCCATGAATACTAATAAGAAAACTTGTGAAGTTGCGACACACTTCAACAAAACTCTTCATGTTCTCTGTGACTTCAATTTTACAATAATTGAACAAATTTCCAACCCAAGAGACAATAACAGCCTTGATGAACGTCTTCTAACAAGAGAAGCTTATTGGAGTGCACAACTTTGCACCCTTCAGCCTTATGGATTGAATAAAAGATCTGAATTCAATTCAAGGAATAGAATAAGATTTAACTAACATCTGTCAACGGTTTTGTTTCTTTTCTTTTCACAAGTCTTATTACGTAAAGTTTTTATTCTATATATGTTAATCAAGGGCCCAATTAGGGATCACAAATTGTATCACTAATTAGTCCCTATTCATTAGGTTTTTATTAGATGTTAGTTTTTTAAAAAATTTTTATTGTTTGTAATTTTCTTTTTTCTTTCCTTTCTCATATATAAGACACCAATATTGTAAATAATTTTTTTATTCCAAGTATTTGTAATCTTTTTAATCTTACATACTGTACTGAAGAAGCCCGAATGGGCGAAACGTCTACAGTATTAAACCTCATGTGAGAAGTTCGCTGTTCCTCTTTCATTCCTACTATATATATATATATATATATATATATATATATATATATATATAGTATATATATATATATATATATATATATATATATATATATATATATAAATATATATATATATATATAAATATATATAAAAAGTTATGATGCTTCGAGCCAACAGGGATGCCACACGCCAGAAGGATCCAAAAGGATTCGTAGTCCAAACCTCGAGTAATGAAATTTGTAGGCAATTGTGGAAAACGAGGACGGACAACTTCGAGCGAAAAAAAAAATATATATATATATATACAGTAAAAAATCTAAAAAAAGTTTAAAAATTTAATAAAAATAGACGTTTCGGTCAATGACCTTCATCAGTTGCAGTGCCTATATATATAAATATATATAAAAAACGGTTATAAAATGCCTCAAGCCAACAAAGAATGCCACTGCGTCAGGAGGATCAATGAAGATTCACAGTCCAAGCCTCACCACAAAAATGAATTTAAAAACGTTAGATAAAGCAAGGACGGACAACTTCTGACGATAAAAAAGTTAAAAAGTTAAAAATTTAATAGAAAAAACGTTTCGGTCTTAGACCTTCGTCAGTTACCTTCGTCAGAACTGACGAAGGTCTAAGACCGAAACGTTTTTTCTATTAAATTTTTAACTTTTTAACTTTTTTATCGTCAGAAGTTGTCCGTCCTTGCTTTATCTAACGTATATAAATATATATATATATACTCATTAGCGGGTACTCCAAATGGAGTACCCGCTAATGAGTACCTCCAAATGGAGTACCCGCTAATGAGTACCTCCAAATGGAGTACCTGCTAATGAGTACCTCCAAATGGAATACCTCCACGTGCCCATAATTTCAAGTTTCTCACCGCTCTTTTGTTCCCATCGTTGGTTGCCACGTGACTAAGACCATAGGCTATTTCCTCAGCTGAGAAACCAAGTCGTTGTCGGTCAGCCGAATTTATGGCCTTGTCAAGCAATTGAATGATGTCCTTGATTGGTTCTGAAACAAGTTCGTAAACAAGCCAATTAGAAGACTTGGTTTTAACTGCGTGCTACGCTGTGAAAATGTGCCGAGTTCACATCATTCTCACTGGGAACTTTTTTTCCGAAGTCTCATGAAGACTTGGATTTCTGGGCGGAAATCTCAATGTTGCCGAGAATTCGCCCACTCTCGCCTAGCATGCCGAGATCTCTGAACGATTTTGGCACGGATTTCCACAGGAACTTCAAGTAAGAGGGGGAAGTGTCACAGTTCAATAACAATTGTTAAAGGGGTCTTTGAAATTCCCGGCTCTCTACGGAAAGAATCCTAGATGAGATATAATTGGACAAAAAATGGAGGAAAACGCCGAAATATTTTTTCCTTCAATGCGCGCTAAAGCCTTGGAGAATATCTCTTGGAGAAAAACGTTTAGGACAACTCCAAATCATGGCCTTTTCAGATATATTTATGACACGAAGCTCCCTAAACAATCTTCGAGTTGAAAAATGGAGAAGACGCTTCCAGATGATATCTCCACAAGAGTTGTCAGATCATAGAACATACTTATTTTCTTGGACTATTCTGTTCAAGGGGGAAAGGCGCATTGAGGTCATCCCTATGTGAAGCGCCAACCCAGAGGCCAGACCACAACACCGGGAGCTACGTCCCCTACTCTTTACGATCAGTGTGTGGGTTCTTCAACGTCCTAAGAAGTTATGCTGAACAAGGGTTGTGAGACGGGAACTACGGTTTATTGCAGATGTCATAACAAAGGCAGCACTTTCCCCACAGTCATTTAAAGACCCTGAATATTGGTCCGGACAGGGTTTCAGCAAACTAGTCGGCCGTCAGCTTCTGTTTGTTGATCAGCATCTCCATTTTTAGGACCTGACGGTTTTACTCTACGATATGGATTTTGAGAGGAGAGTTTAGACTTTGGTCACTTACCATCACTGGACATTATAAGGTGATTATTTTTCTCATCCACCAGATAGGCGAGGCCGAGTAGTGCAGTCATTCTATAGACAGGGACATTTGATCTAAAGAAACTTAGCATTGTTTGTATGGCAGTGTTGCTGGCAAAGTATTTCTTGTTGTTGGGTCGTTTCGCCAGATTATGCAGTACACCCAACACATCAAACAACAGACTGCTTCTTCTGGTAAAATGAATGTCTTTGACCTCAGCTGTAGTTGGAGAAACCTAAGATGATAATGATGATGATGATGATAAAGATAATAATAATAATAATAATAACAATCATAATAATAATAATAATGATAATAATAATAGTACAGTAGTAATAATTGTGATAAACTTATTCTTACTAAAGAATAATTTTATATCACAACCAGATCGCCCACGATGAATAATCCATAACAATAACAAAGATTTTATACCGAGAAACCCAAAATGATAATGATAATAGTAATTATAATTGTAATAAAATTACTCTTACAAAAGAATAACGTTTATATTACAACTAGATCACCCACGATGAATAATAATATATTTCATAATAAGACGAATAATGATTTTATACCGCACTATTGTTAGAGAACCTAAAATGATAATAATAACAATAATAATAATAATAATAATAATAATAATTGTGATAAACACAGTCTTACAAAAGAATAAGTTTATATTACAACCAGGTCACCCATGAATAATAATAATAATAATAATAATAATAATAAAATATTTCATAACAATAATGATTTCATACCGTGTTATTTCCAAATATTAATGGTTTAACAGCGCCTTACAAATATACGTAACAGCGGTTGTAGAGTCATACAGTTTGATGGGCCAATCAGAACTCAAAGAAGTATATGTCGTCATCACCATGCGCGGGGAAACGCGTTATTGAGTACTGTAGATAATGCTGTGTAGCGTTCCTTCCCAGTTAGTTAAAATACCTTGCGTTTGTCAGTCTCAGGTGTCACGTTCTTCAGTTGTTCTGCCAGTGCCAAGAACTCTGCAATCATTCCCTGTCGACCACAGACTTCACAGAACTCGTCATGTAGGTCTGAACAGTTCAGAATAGCTACTGCGGTTGATAACATAACCTCTATAGCCCAGTTACTTTCTGAAGTTACCTGAATGAAACACGCAAACATATTATGACTGAAAAAAGCCAAAGCAAATTTCTAACGAGTGTACAAAACATAAAAGCCGAGCTCCAACTATCCTATGTGCAACACTGGAACATAAGCAATCTCCTACTCACCCCTACCCCCTCCGTCCCTCCCCATATTACCCATGTCATACATGTGAGATTGACAATTGTTTTTTTTGGGAGAAAAGAAAACTGTGTCGCGACTCAAGCAACCGAAAATGAAACGGGATCTGGAGTGCTATTGGTTCAAAGCATAAGTGCCATTTGTTTCGCGCATTTCCTGTACAGAAAAGTCGTCCTGGGGTCTTCTAGACACCGACATCTTGGAACGTGGGAGAGAAAACCCTCGCATGAGGGTTTTCTCTCCTCCCTCAGAGGAGCTGGGTTCAGTTTTTACCTCTGGTCGTTGTTCATCTGGTGTACGTTTTTCTGTCGCTTTTTTCTTTTTCCTTGGTTTGCTTTGCACATCCTCTCTATCCGCGGAAAACACTGCGCTAAAATTTGAACGAAGACTCTTCACAATATTCAACAGAAGTTCAGGAACATTGACTTCAACAAAAAATTTCAGCAGCAAAGATCGGTTTTGCTGATCAGAAACTTTGATGTACAGAGCAATCAATGCGTCAACCTTCCAGAAGGCTCCTTCAGTAGCCAGCTGACCAGATATTAGTATCGACCGCAGGCCTCTGATTATCTTCTCTGCTTCAGAGAAATAAGCATAAATACTTTTGTGTTGTTTTTTGTATAACAGCAGTGCTTTCTTCAGGTCATCGTCGGAGCCAGTTTTCTCCTGCTTGGCACCTATAAAAGAAAGAAACACTAGGTTTTGGCCCTCTGAAAACGCCGGAAGACAACAAATCTTAAACATTGCTACACGCCCAGTGATTGGTCAGTCATCTATGCTCTATCAGAGGGTTGATACCTTGTCGACTTCTTCGATCACGTGACTCATGTTTATCCAGTTGGCGCGCAGGTTTAAAAAGCTTTCCACAAACGTTTCGGTTTGAGCCGGTAAAATTCCAAAAGAAATTAGCGGCAGCTTTCTGCATGTGCGAAAAAGAAGAGAACGAAGAGAAACAGCTTTCCTAATGACCTCGACATAGGTAAGTTAAACAAGATATTCAAATAAATTATCTAAACGCTCACACCAAGTTGCAATTTTAGCTGAGTTTTCTTTTCTGTTCGCTACAAGAAAACGGCTACATTCCACTTTGCATTGTGTCTGTTAAATTACAAAACACACAGAAGACGTAAAAACGATGTAAGAACATCATTGACACTCTCTTCTGAAACTCGTGTAACACATTCTTGTTCTTGTCACATTTTTGACGTCATCTGTGATACATACAGTGTAACTGAACAGACAAGTTGTGTTTTGCTCATAAAGTTAAGCTCTCGGACAATAACACGGTGCTTATATAGAGTGTGTTCACTTGACGTCACGGCAGCCATGTTGGAGGAGAAAAAGATTCTTTGCGGAATTGAACTCTATTTGAATGTTAATTTTTTCTTGTTTCAGTAAACCAACATGGCTGCTGGTCTCCATAGTAAAGAATACTGCTTCTGGGATAAGCATGTCTCACACCAGCCAACTTTTTTAATAGCAAATTGTAGTGTGTGCGTTAATAATGTGTGCGTTAATAGCAAATTGTAGTGTGTGCGTTAATAATGTGTGCGTTAATAGCAAATTGTAGTGTGTGCGTTAATTTTAATGATACGTAGTCACACTACCTCGATGTTTTCCTCTGGAACCCAGTTCCTTGACAAGATGATTAATCCCTGTCTCAATGCTCCGCGCCTCTCTAAAATCGACCCATAACTTGGTACCTAGTATAATTCCTAGCCATCCATCAGGTTTGAAACGAGGTTCCATCATCAAAGGAACAATGTCTTTCCTTAATTGGAAAGCGTATTCAGCCTCTATTATAGAGCAAAGGCAAAATTGTTTACTGGAGAGCACCTAGTAACGAAGGTTTATGGAACATAATAGAGTATATGACTTTCATAGGAATTTCTTTGCCCAAGTAACCCCACCCCCTCTACCCCCACCCACTCAACCTCCCACCCACTCTACCCTCACCCACTCAATCCCCCATCCACTCTACCCTCACCCCCCTCACCTTTTAATGCACATAGCAACAAACAAATCCAATACTATTCTATATAGTGGTTTCCTCCCAAAGAGAGAAAACAATAAGAGCAATGAACTTTATTTGAGTGTCAACTTACTAATTAGGGACACTGTAAAGCACATAAATCAAATCTAATCAAATCAAAAAAAAGTTCATGAATACTGTACTCTGATTTTGTAAATGTTATGAAAGGCAATTTGCCAAAAAGCTTTGTGTCACTTCCTCACCTTATGAAGTATGGTGCAAATGACATGTGGTTGCATAAAGGTTTACTGGGTCATAGGGTTGTGTGCATCTGCTGTGATTGGCTAGAACAGGTGTCTTTAGTTTGGTTTTCAAATGTCAATTAGAAACTGCTCAATCTGTTCTTGTTCCCTGTATTACTGGTTTAATCTTTACTCACCAGAACGACAATTAGGACTTTCTTTGTACTTTCTTGAGGCAGCCATCAAAAATACTGCAGAATTCTCAACAGCCGAGGCCATGCTCTCCAGTGTTGAGCCTACCATCTGCTCAACATCCATCCACACATTAAAGCCAGCTGATTTAAGTCTGTTCTTCACTTGTATCATGGTGTCTTGTACATCCCACTGATAACTTATCATAACATGCTGTTGTTTCCTGGGAACTATACAATTTAAATATCAGTAATTAGTAAACATGTACTAGTATACTAATGCAAATGCCGCAGTCTGATTGGCTGAGGTACTGCAGGCTATCAGCCATTAGACAGCACTCGGTTGAAGATCGTTTTCAACATGACAACGTCTTTGTGTTTACAAAGTTTCATGGGAAGATTTTGTATTGAGGTATTTTTTTCACTGACACATGATTCGTTTATTATGATTTTTACTACACTAGCTCAATTTCTATGAGGTGATAGTTAATTCAGCCTTTTGCCCTCATCAACTATAACACCACAGAAATCTTGAGCTCATAATCTAATTGTTAATTATCCAATGAATTAGTTGCAAACCATTTTCAACCTTTCAGGCTCCAGCATCAAGATACAGATTCTCCTTATTGGTCCCCATGCTTTTCATGCAGTACCGATTATGATAACTTGTCTCAACATCAATGTTAACTTCTTTAAACTTAAATAATCAATATTCTTTACAGTGTATTGATAACACTAACAGAAAGTCACTACTGACCACTGCAGGGAATACTGGATTAACCCTTTAAGATTAAGTCTCAGTAGTGACCAGCATCCAATTTCTCATTACCATATTCACTGAAAGGCAGCGTGGGAGAGTGGTTAGGGCGCCGGACTTGTAATCTGGTCACAGTTCCGGGTTCGATTCCCGTCCTGACCACTACATGGATACTTAATACGGTAATCCCGAGTTTCATATCCTTCACATCATCGGCCATGCTTGTAAATAGCCAACTGGTCTGCCTTCTGCCAGTTGGGATTCTTAGCAAAAAGGTTTATGTTGTGTTTAATGTAAAATTGACTCTGAAAACCCCCCGTGGGGACGAGCCAATAAAGTACGTATGTATGTATGTACGTATACGTATGTATGTACTGTTCATCAACCATTCATGTTATGAGAATAACAAAAATGATCAAAAAAGGGTTGTATTGATACTTAAATTCTCCTGACTAGTACCACAACAAATATATGAGGAAAGTTATGAGAAAATGAATATTGATGTTGGGACTTAAAGGGTTAAAGGCCAAATACTTTTAAAAAGAAATTATACAATTTCTCAATAAATGAAAACTTTGTCCTAATTAATTTTTTTAAATGAGAATGGCATCAAAAGCACCTTAAAACAAACCATCATTAGTACAACATAGAAATGTCATTGTTACTTTTTGGTAAACCAAACAAGTTGCACATTAATCACTTTTCAAAGTGGAAGAAATTCAAATGTTGAGTTGTACCTGAAATACTGACATCCCTATTCTTCTCGATTTCCCACAGCGCACCAAAAGCTGCCCTTGATATATCAGTCTTTGCATGTCTTGTAAGATCTTGTACGACCTCAATGGCAAAAGGCACATTCTTGATAATTTCTCGGTTTATGCTGTTGAATGACAGCACCCACAACATTTTGGCTCCTCCCAGCTTTTCCGAATCATCTTGAGATGATCTTAGCAAGTCTACAACTGTAGGAATTCCCCCATTTGAGCCAATCTGAAATGGAGCAAACTTTGTTAATCACTGTTGCTAACAGATATTACATATTCTTATTAAGTTTGAGCCCATAATAAAATATTCAATACAAGAGTACAAAACTGTTAAGAGTTTTTATTATAACTCTCAGTTAGTACAGTATGTTAGTTATCAAGTAACTATGGTACAGTGAAACCCCGTTAATACGGACACCAAGGGGACTTGCCAAAATGTCTGTATTAACGGGGTGTCCGTATTAACTGGGGTCCTCGGAAAAAAGTCACGGACACGTGTTTTATCGATACAGACACTAAGGCCGACAGTTGTACGGCAAAAAAAGGTTTTAATTGTACTGTAAATTACAAATCATTAACTGCATCATTCTCGGACTAAAATAAATCTTATGTTGTACAGACTGTTCTTGAAATCAGTTGAAAAAGTCCATGACGTTACTTTACACAAGGAATATAGCAGAGTACTTTAGCAGCATTAAAATGGTGTTAAGCTTCTTCTGCAACTGTAAAATTTAAATTTTGTCTACTCTTCTTAAACTCCTCAACCTGCCGAAATCTGTCATAATTTGACCAGGGTACAAAATCTCTAATTAGCACATAATCATGACAATGACAATAGACAATGCACAGATACAAACAGTGTCCGTAAAGTGGGTTTGACGATGTATAAGAGTTTGTCGCTCGGGACACAGAAAAGTGTCCGTTGTCCATATTAATGGTGTCCGTAATAAGCGGGTTAATTTTAGAAAAAATATATGTGCTTTCTGTCGGGGAAAACGAAACTGTCTGTAATATCGCGGTGTCCGTATTAAGCGGGTGTCCGTAGAGCGGGGTTCCACTGTACTAGTTTTTGGGACAAGAAAAGTTTATTAAGTAATTATTGAGACGAATACCTTATAATTTACTCTGATACAGAATTTCAAGAAATTATTAAGTGAAAGGTCATTTGCTCACCAGAAAAGACCACCCAAAAAGTTACCCAAAAGTCCATAAATAGGCTTTAATATACAGAACCTGATTATGAACAGTATCTCAAAATGTTTATCACTAACAATTACTTTCCACTTCATTTTACTGCACACCTGTTTACTGTTATTCTCATTAACAGCAAGTCGGCTTAGCCCATCAGCTATGTCACTGGTAGAGAATCCAAGGTAAGCACGGGAAGGTGATTTGGTTGCCTTTGCCAACATCTCAATGATAAATTTGATTGGCTCTAAAAGTAAGTCAAACAGACATAATCCAATCAAACTGGGGCACATTTACTACAGGACTTATGACAGGTGTTCAAAAAAGTGCAAGGGAATTCCCTAGTACAAGGAAATTAATCTTTTATTATAAAACCTACCAAAAGGTAGTGGCAATGGATGGGTTATAAATTCAAATAAAGAAACTAATATGAAAATATAACATATTATAGCTATAACATATTTCCTTTGTAAAGTTAAAATTAACGTAGTGATAGTGATTGATTTAATACAAAGCTTTTGATTCCTATGAGCTATAAAATTTATCTGTGGCAGAGCTACAACTGTTGTAGATTCAGTCTACAACAGTCTACCTCCAAAATAACGTATATATACCAGTCTCTCATCACAAAACATTGTTCACAACTTTACCAGGAATAAGTTTACAATGCCACAAAATTATTGTGTTCATGCCTTTTTCTAAATTCCTTGCCAACTGCTTTTATTATGTACTTATCCTTAATAATAACATCAAAGGATATTTACCTGTATCAGCCATTATTGCCTCATTGTTGTCTTCATCAATGAGATATGCCAAGCAAAACAAACTCTTTATGAAATAAGCACTCACTTTGGATGTAAGAAATGGAGACAAATACTTGACTCCATGAGAGTCTAAGAAGTACAACCTGTTTGAAACCTGTTTTGCCAGATTGACCAGTGCTCCAAGGATTCTTGACAGGGTGTGACCCCTGACTGTGAACTTGTATATCATCTTTGTTTCTGGGTCCTGGGACAGGACAAAAGTGTAAAAATTTATGTTACTCAGACACTCCAGGCACAAATTTTGAAACCAAAAACCTTTAATATAAGCTTGTAACTCACAGTACTGAATTTTTTGTTTAATACACTAGTTCCTAGAATAATAGACACCACTGTCAAAGTCTTCATATTATATACTGCTTTATTTCATTTTGATATACAACAGTATTTTTTCATTTCATACATTTTGGTAGAGCAAATTTTTTGGATCATGTATCTTATGGGGGGCCTCGACCGATACATCGGTCGACACATCGATCAAGATATCGGTCGATGTCTCGATCAATACTTGACCGATATGTCGACCGAGTGTCGGTCGAGTATCGGTCGACAATAAACCGCTATATTGGCCGACATATCGGCTGATATGTCTGTACACACATGTCCGGCGCTATAGTTGATACTTCACCGATACTTCACCGATACTTTACTGATACCTCAAAAATTAAAATATCTATTTTTATTAAACAACTTGACTTTTCAAGTAAGTTAATGGGAATAACCCAGTCTCTCATATTTTTCCTCTCTTCTGCTTTCTCTATTGCTCTTGTAAATGACATATCGGACGATATGTCAATCGAGGAACTGTAAAACTTATCAATAGTTTACCAACATGCGACCGATAGTTGACCGATAACCGACCGACACTATGGCGATCGATACCAGCGGTTGACACTCAGATGACAATTGAGCGTTATATCGGTGGTATGTCGACCGAGTGTCGGTCGAGTATTGATGGAGACTCAGTGGACATATCTACCATGTATCGATCGAGTATCGGTCGAGTATGAAATAAGTCATTATTAATACTGCAGTTATCATCATCATCATCATCAACACCATTTTTATTATTCTCATTATTATTTTGTACGTACTTCAAAAGGTACCATATCAGGTATGGAATCCTTCAGTGCATCTGTCATTTCTAAGAACACTGGAATGAGACCAGAATGACCAAACTCAACAGCCAGTCGTGGTTCATCAGTTAGGTTGACTGTTGCACCAGCCAAAAGGTTTAGCACGTCTTGGGCTTTTGCTAGTTCTATTAATGTCTTCTGCAAAACAAATATGTGGTAGAGAATAATAATCAAAATTATTTTTTTCTCAAGCACCTAAGCGGGCCGGAATCCAAATCCTCAAATTTAATTGGCTAATCACGAGCACGTGACGGGTCCTGCTTTTTACGTTACGGGCCACGGGCCGGATTTTTCCCCACTGAAGCAATGTCCTATCTATTTTCTTAATTTAAAAAGGAGACATTCAAAAAAATTAAATAAGTTATTTAACGGGCTAGGTCGATCCGTATAGGAAAAAAACTGTGCCCTTGGTCTTGAGTAGTCAAGACCGCGGGCACAGTTTTCTCCTGTACGAACCTCCCACCCGGTATATAACATATATATATATTTTTTATCGTGTAAAATATAAATTCGTATACAGCATTATTTTCAACATGTACTATCACAGAAGTCTTTTCTCACATCTTCCCCGTGTTTTTCCCGATCGTAGCTCTGCACGTCAGGATATTTGCACCTTATAGCTCCATATATTTGCAAAAATAATTGAGGAATTTTCTTGTCGATAATACTGTTCGTAGCCTTCACCAGGTCTTCTTCATTTTCGTCTATTGAACATGAAAATCGGAGAAGTTCTTTGCAGCCAACCAACGCTGTTTCACTCGCCAGAGTTCCCTCCGACAGGTGACTTCTCAAAACACTTGCAGAATTCTCCGCTCTGGAAAGAGTACTTTGCAATTCATTTTGCTTTGTTGAATGTGGCTCCATTTTTGTAATCGTTGTTTCGCGATCAGGCTTCAACCTTCCCTCACTCGTAACTAAATTACCGTCAACGCCTTGAGAATCCAGTTTCCGTGCTGTATAATTAGACATTCCACTACCCATTGCTATAGGACTTAAACAAAGTTCGGACCCTGTAGTTCACGTAGCCATTCATATCGTTATATCAGTTTCCTAGATTTTTAGATTTGTTTGGGGAAATCAAACATCAAGAATCTGCTCATCTCCGGTGTAATATAATTTATTCCTTTTCTTTGTTAGTTAGGGTTAGGTACATTGTTAAGAATGCTTTGTGTCCTTTGTATTACGTCAGTTGTGTGAATAAATTATATTACACCGGAGATGAGCCGAATCTTAAGTGTCAAGCATGAAATCAAACAGGCATTCCTAGCGCTTAGACCTAGTCTCCCGACTGTCGGCCATGCCACCTCGTCCCAGTAATGGCGGAAAGTAACGTGGCTTTCGATATTTTAATCAGAAATGGTGGAGTTATCGATCCAACGAATGGTATTGACAAAATTGCTGATGTGGGAATTATCGCAGGGCGCATCGCTTTTATTGGGGATAATTTGCAGTGTAGTGGAAAGGAAGAATTTGATGCTACGGGTTGCCTGGTAACACCCGGTTTGATTGACTTTCACACTCACGTGTATCAACATGCCACGCCCTTGGGAATCCACCCAGATGAAAGTTGTCTGTCACGAGGTGTCACTACCGTGGTTGATGCTGGGAGTGCAGGTCAGTGACTCACTGTCAATCAAACAGATCATTGGAAAGTAATTTAAGAAGATAAGTAATTAAATAGGTATTTTTAATGGAAAACGAAAAAACAACAAATACTCCGGATAAAAGTAATGTATAAGAAAGTGACAGGATCAGTTCTTCTGAAACGCTGGGATTAAGCCTGGGGGATAGGGGTACCCCAGAGGTGTCATGCCCAGTGTAATACAATCTATTCGTTTTCTTTGTTAGTTACGGTTAGGTACATTGTTAAGAATGCTTTGCACCCTTTGTTTTTTTACGTCAGTTGTGTGAATAAATTACATTACACCAGAGCTGAGCTCCCCAGGGGTGCTTGTCATACATTTAAATTTTGGGGGGTAACAATTTGAAAATATGTACTTCTTGGGGTGAAAAGTCCAAAATGCTGGGTCATTTTCTGATGGGATTATTGCAGTTCATTGTTGGATGAGGAACTATTTGTCAGTCAGTTGGATTTTATTGTTGTCTTATTTATCACTTATCGACAATAAAAGAGTTGACATTCATGTCTATTGCTATAAAAATGGTCAGAGTGTGGTTGTTGAGCCAAGGGCATCCATAAATGGGAGTAACTCGCCATGGGGAGTACTGGTAATGGGGGGGGTGGTGGGGGTACAGTTCAAGGAAAGGAACATTCTTATTGTAAGTTACCAGTAGCATCCTGTTGGTGCAGTAGGTTATTTCTATTTAATATTTCCCTGATTCTCTAGGTACAGCCACGTTTCCAGGCCTTCGTAAATTTATTGCAGAAAAGTCCAAGACCAGGGTATTGTCTCTTTTCCACATTGCTGCTCATGGATTAGCATCAGCTGGTTGTACTGGCTCAGGTAATTAATCAAGCTTATAGTTATTCAATTAGGGTTTGTTTGTACATCAAGGTAAACTTAGTCTAGTACTGGAGGTATAATTGAACTGTGAACAATTTTCTGCCCTTGGAATAATTATTGAAAATATCCAAACAACTGGAATGTTTTGTGTATCCAATGATATGACAGATAAGTGAAATTTAAGATTCATTTACCAAATAAGTTGGTTTTTAATTTCTCCATTGTAGGTATTCTGGACTGAGCTACATAGCATGACAGCCTAGGTGATAAATTATCATGATACGACAGTAGGGAGAATTATTGTAATATGTCTCAGTTTTTAATAATATGGGATATTTTTAGGGGGTGGGTGTGGATGTATTAACCAAGTAGGGGACTTATGTCCTATTGTTAAGCACCTGTACTTGTACGAACCATAAATAAATAAATAATTATGTTTCATGCGAAATACTGTTGGATACATTTAAATAATTTTGAATATATTTTGGATTTAATTAATTTATTGTAAATAAGTTTTCTTAATAGTTAACATTGTGACCGAATAGCCCTGTTAAAGGGAGTCCCACTGAAGTGTAAAGGTTTCGTTTGAATTTCGGTTCGTTCCGGGGTTGACATACGCGCAAACACCAAGCCAATTCGACACAATCACTTTCTTTTATTTCTTTGGCTTGGTATTTCTTGTATCAATCGAATGCGGTCAACTGAAATCATTACATAAATGAGAGCATATAAGTATGAAAACAATTAAGTTGTGCAACGCGCACGTGGCATTTAAGAAACGAAAAGAAACAATAAAGCAATACAAATCTGGCTGCAAGATAGCAGATAAACTTAACACAAGCTCTAACGCGAAGGCTAAATTGAAACCTACCAACGTTGCCGGGTCTTGAGTTAAAAACCGAAAAATTCAATCTTACGACGTGTATACCGTGTCTTGACAACAACGGGTCTTAATTCCAACTGAAATTCAAGCTATGTGGTTTAACTAAGTGCAATCAAACGTCAATCAAAATGCATGACAATTCAGCTTATCGGAAGCTGTTACAGAAGTATATATGTATGTATGTAGAGGACGATCTATTCCTTTTGTTTCTTTTGTGACAGCCATTGGCGGAGAATGCGATTCTCTAAATCAAGTTAATCCAGAGATGTGTGTTAAATGTATCAAACAAAATAAAGACATGATTGTAGGAATAAAGATTCGCTTGTCAGCAAGTGCAGCGGACAATGGAGCCAATGAAGAAGAGGCCTTCAGGTCAGAGCTGTAATGTGTGCGCATAACTTTTCTTTATATTTATATATGTGAAATTGTAAACAGGGTGTTTGTTTGATGTGGTTTGACGTTATATAGGTTAATTATACATTGTAAAACATGTAATGAATTAAGCAAAACAACTGCCTAAACTGAGTTGATTGAACATTTGTGCATTATTTATGTCATAAAATCAGTGTTCAAGTTGTACTCTGGTCCTTCAACTTCTTTAACCCTTTCAATGCCAAGATAAGATTGAGTATCAATGCTCCTGAGCAATTCTATACAGTTCCTTATGTTCTAGTTTGGAGAGTTTGGTGGTTGATCAATTTAGCATCTTTGATGTGATCATGTTCTCAATTCTTTTCATCTGTTTGTGCAGTGGAGTATTGGAATTATAGGGAGAGTTTATATATGGGTCACCTGTGGTATTGAAAGGATTAAATCAATAAAACAATGAAAGGTTAGTTTGAATCCAATTTAATTTTTTGAGAACAACAGATAACTTCAGTCTGTCACTTGTTAAATAGAGGGTCTTCTAGTTTCCCGCCTTCACAGCTGTTGTTTGGCTTGTCATGCAAGGCTCCTCCTCCTCCACCAATAGAGAAGAGAGTTCTGTCCTCGCATACCAGTACACGAGGGAATAACCATTGTGTTTTCTTTGTTTAGCTGTAATGTATTGTTTGGTCGTTTTTATTGGCTTTTGTGTACCGGTATACAAGGACAGAACAGAAAAGAGTGTGGGGAGAGGTGTTACATAACCAGCCAGATAGCAGCTGCAGAAGAAACTAATGTTCTGTGAGCTTTGTCATACATTCCTCATGGAATGATTAAGCCAAAGAATATCTGCACAGTCAGCAAACAAGCAAATTCAATTACAGTGGAACCCCGCTATAACGAAGACCCCGTTATAACGAACAAAATCTGAAAGCCCAGCAGAATTACAGTAAAATATGTGGATACGAACCCCGCTCTAACGAACCCCGCAATAACGAAATTCCCGCTATAACGAACAGATTTTGACGGTCCCAACGCACAATTTACCCCGCTATAACGAATATTTTGTCCGATCGCTCGCAGCAGTCAGTAAAGGCGACAGATTTGGGTAGAAAACACATCTTGCTTTATTCCGGTTTCGACAAATAACGGCGGTACGTGTACTACTTGTTGTCTTGAATGTATCCTTCAGCGTACTGACACGTCTTCCTTATCTTTAATTAAGGACACAAGCTTTGACACTTTGGACGGCTTCTTGTGCTCAAATTTGTGGGTGGCTGGAATTTCCAAGCCGAAGCCTTTGTTTCTTCTTTTCCCTGTGACTTCGACTGAAATTTTCCTTCCATGTTTGAGGAATAAATGAAATGTTTGAATAAATGAAATGCTTCCGAGGCGAATGCCGCAGCACTACTAGTGCGAAACTTCGTTGTCAGCATAGGCAAGACAGGTGCCCGGGGAAAAGAAATTCTCTGGTACCTTTCCATTATGGACACATTTCATGCCATTGATATCGCGGGTCGACAAAAGCAATCAACCCTGGGAGATTTTTTTAAGTGACACGCGGAACTCTTTTTGTATAGAGGCAAATAGGGAATCGATTTCTCACAGGTGTTACTGTTACTTTTGAATTTTAAAGTTTATTGAAATTGTTTTGGAATTTGATGCCTTGATGGTCAGCGTGTTACACTCACAGTTTACAGTATCAAATAAATAAAAATGTTTTCTACGTACATGTATAGTATTGAATTATTGGGTAGTTGTTGTTTATCAAGTTACCCCGCTATAACGAATATTTTTGCTGTTAACCAGATAATTCGTTATAGCGGGGTCTTCGCTATAACGAAGACCCCGCTATAACGAACATTTTTTTCGGTACCGCGGCACTTCGTTATAGCGGGGTTGCACTGTGTGACCATTTTTCCAATCATCTGACTCTCTACTGTATGGCTGTAATCCTTTACTAACTGTCATGGTAACTTGTTTGAACAGAAGAGCCCTCCAGGCATCTGATGAGGCTGCTGTCCCTCTAATGTGTCATCACACCTTTTCTAGTATCCCAGTACAGAAAACAGGTAGGTAACACATAAATACCCAGGGGGGTACTCCCCAATAAAAGTGATGTGGGTCCTCATTGAGATATTTTGTTACCAGAGTCTTTTATGGGCGTATCCCAAATTCAAACATTTTATGGCCGTGTCCCAAATTGCCTTCCACTCCTTAGTGGTACCAATTCAACAACAATGGATTTTACAACTGGCACTGCAAATTTTAATAGTAAAGATAACTTGTGAGCACTGGGCAACAACCTTACTACAGGCCCCTAAAAGTACCAAGACAACTCTGGCAGAGGTCATTTCAGATTTTAGCACCCTAAGCGGTACCAATCCACAAATTTAAACCCTTAAGAGGTACGACAGGCTCCCCACTTTTATAGGGGAGTACTCCCCCCGGGTACAAATACAAATATGAATGCAGATTGTATGTAACGTGCAAACTGAGTCTACTTAGGGGTGTAAAAGGTTTGTAAAGCAAAGAAATAAGTTGCCCTTCATGTTTAAAGGAAGGAAATATTGGATTTCAAATTGTGGAATATATTTTCTGATTGGAAAAATGTCACACAGAAAGTTTTATAAGCCTAAAGTGATACTTACTTATTTGCCATGTTAAGTATGTTCACATATTTTTGTAGCCCATCCAAGTTTAGTACCAATGTGGCAATATAAATATTCAGATTTAATTTGTAGTTCTATCATGGTTGATTGCTAATGAAAAAATTTTATTAGTCGGGCAACCGACTATAGGTTTACACTCGAGTTTCATCGCAAATCGCAGTCACGATGTCGAAGTCGATTGCGAATATGTCGAAAACAAATGGTGTCATCTTTTCTACGCTCAAACATACAGACCCACACACCGTTCGCGGTAGACCCACTCTAAAAAATGGCGTGTGTAATGAGCGTATATTTCGAAACGAGTCGCTCCGCGAACTGAAAATAGCAAAAGATTCAAATGATTTAGCGAATGTCTGACTAGAATCAAACCAGAAATCAAACGAGTTACCAGTGAACAGAAAATGTGGACAGAGCGACAGAAGAGCATTTGCTGATAAAGACAAGGTGCCTCGCGATGAAGCTCGAGGAAACGACAACAAAGATGCCACGTTGGAAACCAGGACCTTGGTACCCTTAGCATTTCTTTTTTGGACCACTCCGCATCATAAGTGGTCAACACTCATAACAGCACGTCTACCTGTTGCCCGACTTACGATCTTAGATCGTCTTGTTTAATTTAATATGATTTGATTTGATTTGATTTGTGCTTTAGTCTCTCCAATTAGTACGTTAGTGCTAAATACAGTTGACACTCAAATAAAGTTCATTATTATTATTATTATTACAATTTCTGTAGACGAAGATATAAATTTAAGCGATGGTTAATGAATGTTGTAGGGAATCCACATCAAAGCATGCTGTTTTGTCCTGGAAGTCTTCGTACAGGAGACATCTATACACATTGTTTCCATGGTTTTCCAAGTACTATTATCGACTCTTACAGTGATCAAATATACTCTGATGTCCTTGACGCACGTAAACGTGGAGTGCTGTTTGACGTGGGTCATGGATGTGGGTCGTTTTCATGGACTGTGGTAGAGATCTGTGCTAAAGAGGGCTTTTTTCCAGATATCATCAGCTCTGATTTACACGCCGAGTCTATGTATGGACCCGCGTACGACTTGATGACAGTGATGACGAAAATGCTTCACGTTGGAATGCCTTTGTATGACGTCATTAAAGCCGTTACCATGACGCCAGCATCTGCAATTGGATGGAGTGACAGGATTGGTTCGTTAAGTGTAGGGTGTCCTGCAGATATCACAGTTATGCGCCTTGAGAACGTTGACCTGGAACTGGAAGATTGCCATGTTCAGTTGAGGAGAATTAAACAGAGGTTCATTCCCGTTGGGGTGTGGAAAGATGGTGTACAATACAGCACCTCGTCACCAGATCCTTTCCCTAACACAAGTAGATATGAAGATTTACTTTCACTTCAAGAGAAAGTTGTCATAAAAGATGGAACTGAGTTAAGTGCCAATAATGAAACAGCATTTTATTTCGCATCATTTTGATCGACTTAGGTTGGAACTAGTATCCGTATCCGCAAATTATGTATTCCCTTCGTTAAATTATTGGATTAACGTATGAACGAATAACGCTCAACTAGTTTGAAGAAACACGAAATAAAAACCTCTGAAACCAGGGATAGACACTGTTCAGTAGTTTTCCAAAGAATGGTCACACTGCATGGTTTGATCCACAGATGAAAACCTGGAACCATACTGTATAGTAAAACAAACAGTACCACAGTACAGTACTGTTCAGTACCTTTACAAAGAATGGTCACACTGCATGGTTTGATCCACAGATGAAAAAGGTAGAACCACACTGTATAGTAAAACGAACAGTACCACAGTACAGTACTGTTCAGTAGCTTTACAAAGAATGGTCACACTGCATGGTTTGATCAACAGACAGGGGCACCCAACGACCAAATTTTTCCAAATACCTCAGAAGTGCCTTAAATGGAATTTTCTATGCCTTAGAAGCCCGTTTCATTAATTTGGAGCTGCCCTAAAAACTATTTATCTGTTCGGATTTCTTAGGGGAACTGTGTTCGTCTCGAAAATCCTAGGCGGCCTTTTTGGCTCATCCGAAAGTTTTAGCTACCTTTATAGGTCTGTTCGAAAAATGAAGAACTCGTGCTAGCATTGCTGTCGTTAGAAATTTTTAGGAGACCTTTTTGTAAAAGCTTGCGTCTATGAAGAGATTCCGAAAATTTTAGGCAAACCGTAACGCGCATCCGAAGATTGCAGGGGAGTAACTTTTTTATTCGAAAGTATTAGGGGAAGAAATCACACGCTACTGAACAGAGACAAAGAAGCCGACATTACCGTCGACCATATCTTCCATAACTTAGAAAAATAAAGCATTCAGATCACTTAGATCAGTTAGATGTAAGGTGAATGTTTATTATTATTACCTATACATGTTTGAAACCGATAAAATTTCCAGTTTTTAATTTGATCGCGGAAAAGCGTTTTAAACAAGGAGAAAACAAATCTAGTATAAACATATCCAGCTTATCCATAAGCGTTAAGGCCATCCTATTTTTTTTCTCCGTTTAGCGTCGTCCGACCGACCCAAATTTTTGGCATTTAAAAAAAAGTAACTCAGTACGTAGTTGGACCATTTTTCACTTGAAATAATTCTTATGACTTTTTTTTTAACTTTCTTTTTTTTCAATCCGACCGACCGACCGACCCAATATCAGAAAACGCATTCGACGCTAAACGAAAAAAACAAAAATACGAGGATGACCTAAGTTTTATCGCGTCGGAATGGTCGGTCAACAGCATAAAGACTGTGAGAATTAAGCTTACCAGGTCGTTCAAGTCAGTACGAGAGTACAACGTTAAACAAAGACGTTCTGATTTGGTGAATTTGGACTGCCTTCTCAGATAAATCTTGCTTCGATTTTCTGCACCCATGCGTTATACATCCCTAACTTGTGGACGACGTCCAAAAATTGCGAGTTGTAACTCGAACGAAAATTCTAGGGTAACTTTCTGTTGACTATCTATTTACGAAAAGTCTTGGCCACCTAAATTACGCAGATTCTAGGGCAATTTTTTTTTTTCCGAAAATCAAGACAACGTGTTCTTTCCCTTGAGGAGAAATTTTCCGAAAAATTTAGGCGACCTTACATTCGAACAGATATTTTACCGAAATCATTCGTTGGGTGCCCCTGAACAGATGAAACAGTTAGAGCCACACTGTATAGTAAAAGAAACAGTACCACAGTACAGAACTGTTCATGATCAGTAGGTTTATAAAGAATGGTCTTGGTAACTTTAAATCGGTTCGAAGCGCTAACGGTAATTGCGTTTCTTGAGTAAAATTGGGAACGTCGCAAACGAATTTCCTTGGCCCTAGTTAGTTTATTTTCTTTTAGATTGACTCGGCTAAGATGTCATTTTTCGTTCTCTGCAAATTCTTTTCCAGCGCGACTAAACTTATGTCTACTTTAAATATCCGTCTCTTATATTTGAAGCATTGTCGTATGTTTATCTCTCCTATACACTGATTATTGTGTTAAACGCGTGCGAATGATGTTTGTCTTCCTTGACGTAATAGATTCTTGGTTCTAAGGGTTCTTTTGCGTGTTAATGTTGCCTTTAGTAACCGCGGTGACTAATTTAAAGTGATTCCAAATTAACTTTGTTACATTTGATCCTAAATCGTGTGCTCAATTGTGCCTTATTCACAGCATTTTTTTCGTCGTGCAGCTAAATCCATGTAGGGAAACGTGTTTCAATATCTGAGGATCTCAAAGCCATTCCTAATTAATATTTATTGTGCGGTAGTTTCTAAAGAAACTAGTGCTGCGTCGGTCGGTAATTGAAACACAAGAAATTGGGATAATCAAACAAGTTGATAAAGTAATTTGTACCCCTCTTTTACCTTACGGTGATATAAATTACTTTATCATCTTGTTTGATTATCCCAGTTTCTTGCATTCCCAAATTAAGACTGATTCCCGTTCCAAATTAACCACGTTACCATAAATTAGACCAGCGCAATGTTAAACACGTGAGAAAAACTCCATACGCCCAATACCGGTCTCTAAAAGATTGCTTGACGACAGTGAAGCTCGTGACATAGTTTGTACCAAGTGCAATGGGGTGATGACGGCTTGTACGTGGTCAATCC
>OX453283.1:590000-615000 GCA_949710005.1 Ricordea florida | reverse complement strand
CTTAGTGCACCAGAACTCTGTCAAAGGACTGGAAAAAATGCAACTTGTAGTAATCTTCAAAATTTTATAAGGCTTTTTTGTCTCTGTAAAAGCTCAGCTTTCATTTGCTGTTTTGTAAACCTCCATCCGTTTAACCTGTCATCCAATAAAGTTATCCATTTGGTGCTGGTATATTTGTAGTTGTTTAGTTAAATCATTTTACTTAGGTTAAGATAAAAATGAAAACTGTTTTACCGGAGTCATAGATCACCTCAGCTAATTATTATGATAAAAAAAATGTTTTAAACGTTAACCAATCAAAATGAGAAAACTAAATTAACTCTCAGTTTACTTGGTGCTATTCTGTATCGCAGTGCTGGAGTTCTGATTAAATGACCACAAGACCCACCAAGATCGCCAAAAGCACATGACAAGGAGCAGATGAAGCAAAAGTCATTTATTGTTCTGCAGTCATCGATATAAACTCAGATTTTATCGCCGGCATTTTACGTTTTTCCGAAATTCATTTTATCACAATTATTTCGAATGCAGTGAAATAGTCCTCTATATCTGCTCCGTACCCCTAATCTGGAGGTGTAACATGCGAAGTACCACAGTACAGTACTGTTTATTTAGTAGCTTTACAAAGAATGGTCACACTGGTAGGTTTGATTCATAGATGAAAAAGATAGAACCACCTTGTATAGTAAAACAAACAGTACAACAGTACAGTACTGTTCAGTAGCTTTACAAAGAATGGTCACACTGGTTGGTTTGATTCACAGATGAAAAAGTTAGAACAACACTGCAGTATAGTAAAACATACAGTACCACAGTACAGTACTGTTCAGTAGCTTTACAAAGAATGGTCAAACTGCTTGGTTTGATCCACAGATGAAAAAGATAGAACTACACTGTATAGTAAAACAAACAGTACCACAGCACAGTACTGTTCAGTAGCTTTACAAAGAATGGTCACATTACATGGTTTGATACACAGATGAAAAAGTTAGAACCACACTGTATAGTAAAACAAACAGTACCACAGTACAGTACTGTTCAGTAGCTTTACAAAGAATGGTCACACTGCATGGTTTGATCCACAGACGAAAAAGATAGAACCACACTGTATAGTAAAACAAACAGTACCACAGCACAGTACTGTTCAGTAGCTTTACAAAGAATGGTCACATTGCATGGTTAGACCCACAGATGAAAAAGTAAGAACCACACTGTATAGTAAAACAAACAGTACCACAGTACAGTAATGTTCAGTAGCTTAACAAAGGATGGTTACAAAGCATGGTTTGATCCACAGATAAAAAAGACTGTATAGTAAAACAAACAGTACCACAGTACAGTACTGTTCAGTAGCTTAACAAAGAATTGTCACACTGCATGGTTTGATCCACAGATGAAAAAGTTAGAACCACACTGTATATTAAAACAAACAGTACTACAGTACAGTACTGTTCAGTAGCTTAACAAAGAGTTGTCACACTGCATGGTTTGATCAACAGATGAAAAAGATAGAACCACACTGTATAGTAAAACAAACAGTACCACAGTACAGTACTGTTCAGTAGCTTTACAAAGAATGGTCACACTGCATGGTTTGATCCACAGATGAAAAAGATAGAACCACACTGTATAGTAAAACAAACAGTACCACAGTACAGTACTGTTCAGTAGCTTTACAAAGAATGGTCACACTGCATGGTTTGATCAACAGATGAAACAGAGCCACACTGCATAGTAAAACAAACAGTATCACAGTACAGTACTGTTCAGTAGCTTAACAAAGAGTTGTCACACTGCATGGTTTGATCAACAGATGAAACAGTTAGAGCCACACTGTATAGCAAAACAAGCAGTACCACAGTACAGTACTGTTCATGATCAGTAGGTTTATAACGAATGGTCTTGATAACCTTAAATCGGTTCGAAGCGCTAACGGTAATTGCATTTCTTGAGTAAAATTGGGAACGTCGCAAACGAATTTCCTTGGCCCTAGTTAGTTTATTTTCTTTTAGATCGACTACTAAGATGTCATTTTTCGTTCTCTCCAAATTCTTTTCCAGTGCGACTAAACTTATGTCTCCTTTAAATAACCGTCTCTTATATTTGAAGCATTGTCGTATGTTTATTTCTGCTATACATTGATTATTGTGTTAAACGCGTGCAAATGATGTTTGTCTTCCTTGACGTAATAGATTCTCGGTACTAAGGGTTTATCTGCGTGTTAACGTTGCCTTTAGTAACCGCGGTGACTAATTTAAAGTGATTCCAAATATTACAATTGATTCTAAATCGTGTGCTCAATTGCGCCTTATTCAAAGCATTTTTCCGTCGTGCAGCTAAATCCATGTAGGGAAAAGTGTTTCAATATCTGAGGAACTCAAAACAATTGCTAATTAATATTTATTGTGAGGTAGTTTCTAAAGAAACTAGTGCTGCGTCGGTCGGTAATTGAAACACAAGAAATTGGGATAATCAACTTGTTTGATTATCCCAATTTCTTGCATTCCTCATGAAGACTGATTCCCGTTCCAAATTAACCACGTTACCATAAGTTAGACTAGGGCAATGTTAAACGCGTGAGAAAAACTCCGTACGCCCAATACTGGTCTCCAAAAGATTGCTTGACAACAGTGAAGCACGTGACATAGTTTGTACCAAGTGCAATGGCGTGATGACGGCTTGTTCGTGGTCAATCCAATATACTGTAGTGAAAATATGTATATTTATGAAATTAGGTGGTTGTTACGTGTTTGCATTTTTGGTGGGCAAATAACTTAGTTAACAGAGATAATGTGTCTGTGTTATCAACTCTTGAATGTTCTCAGAGTTTCTTGTAATCTTTACTTCTCTGTTACAGTAGCAGAGATTTCTCTTGCCGTAAGAGACCTTTGGTAGCAGGAAAAATCTTTACTGTCTTAATTGGTGTTAGTGCGAATGAAACACACAGTTCCAATCTTATAAATATTCTTTACGTTTTGACAACTAAATTGATGAAAATCCTTTATATAAATAGAGCTGCAAGACCTAATTATCCCTAAGGCTGGTTAAACAGTGATTTCTGTTGCTCAAAACTAATTTTTATTGGAAGACAATATTTTTCGTGATATCAGTAAAAAGTCAAATGATCAATATAAGTGATTGCGTCATCTCATGATGGATCTTGGATTTCTTTAATTTATAAATCTATTCCTAATTTCGCAAACCTTCATTTCCTCTTCCGTGTTCCTTTAGAACCTTTATTTTTGACCAACGAACCAAATAATGCGGTTCTTTTTAAAGCTGAACCGCTTCTCAAAAGTGTGAATGCCACTACTGGAGGCTGGGATATTGTCTTTATTATCTGTTTATTGTGTTGTGATTCTTTCCTTAACTACGAAGGCCTTACGTCTAATGATTCAGGAAGTTTCCGCAAGAAAAATATTGGTTTGGTGAGATGTCGAAGAGCACGTTTCAGTCTCTTTCAGCATAAGTTATTTTTTTCATGGTCTTCCATAGCTATGTTTATTTGTATTTTGACTTTGAGATGATTTCTTGAGTACTGTAAATAGTAGCCTACGTGTAGCCGCACCCTCCCCCCGAAGGAAAAAAACGGGAGGAGGGAACGTCTACGAAAACCTGACACAAATGGTGTTATGTGACGTCACTCTAATTTATGCAAACATATGTCTCAGCACTTTCCCCGATCGTGTAAACAATGGTATCGCGTTCCTATTCTTTCGAACACATTTGCTATTTAATGGCCGTTTACAATTAAAGAGATCGACAAGGATTATGAGAGATATTTGGTTAAGAGCAGAAGGAAAACTATGTTTGATGTAAGTCTAGCCCTTGAGAATTTAGCAAGTTAATTCTAAAGCTATAGAAAAGCCCTCGTCGACTTCGGTGATATAAAACAAAGAAACCATTTTCTTGGATACTTGCGTTTACAAAGGCGATAGATTTATACAAAGATCTATCCTGGACTTGCGAACTCATTACAGGCCGACAGAAACATTTCAGTACACACATTTCGCTTCCTGCCACCCACCAGGGGTATTAGAGTTGGAACGTGGCCTACCATATCAGACCCCAACTTATTATATGACTTGCTCCGTGAGCGGGCAAGATGAACCGAATCTCGCGCTGTGATTGGCTACCCGAGTGGGCAAGATGGAGTTCGGGATAAGGGCTTTGTCCCGCAAGGAAAATTCATCCGAGGCGAAAGCCGGTTTACCAAAATTTTCTTTCTTAGTTTTTCCCTGAAAAATCTTTTCCGTGACAGTTAAAGATTTCCTGTGGTTTGTGTATCGATGGAGCTGGAAAACGAGAAAACTGAATGCGTCAACGAGAAAGAAAACAAGACACGTACACGGATCATTTTTTGGTGTTTTATCCCATACAATAAATCCTTTATTGACCAAGCTTGTTCGGTCAAAATGGCTGGATATTGGCCTCGTTCTTTTTTTGCGTGTTTATGGACCTCGACTTCGTCTCGGTCCATAAAAACGCAAAGAAAAGAACTTAGCCAATATCCAGCCATCTTGACCTCACGCTTGGTCAATAACCCATATATACAATACGAGACCCCGACCATAATCATTTAAGAAAAGTGCAGGGCTGCTTCTTTCTTATATAGAACCGCAGCGGTAAAGTATGCTATCGGCTCCAATTGCAGGGAAAGTAAATGACGAAAATAAGCCGGAACATACTAAAATGTACGTCACCGTTCTAAAAAGTGTAGGAACGTCCACCACTTCTGGTTCTAGGCATTCAACTTGTAGGTAACGAAGAACTATCTTGCGACCTGGGTACAGGCTAACCACTTTCTTTCTAAAGAAAAAGGCTATAGATTTTAAGAGTGGAAAACTCCTTCTGTTCTTAGTGTCGCCACTTCCTTTTGATACCATAATTACATGAAGATCCGCGAAATCAGTTCTCCTTTTAATAGAACTTTTGACTTGAATGTCAGTGAAGGTTAAGTCTTACGTGAAAGTGTGTAAGGGTCTAAGGTGATACAATCTTTTCTTTTTCCTGGTTTTGCTTTTTAGTTTCCCAAGGAAAAAAAAAACGAGGAAAAACATTTAAAGTTTTACGTCATTCTGCCCTTCCTGTGTAATATATCTTCCTTCGGGGCGAGGTGCAATGTCATGGTATTTTAAAATTCAAATATCCTGTTTATAAAGTACATGTAATGACCCCAAGTGAAAAATGCGCTGAAGTCTCCATGTCCACTTCCAGCACTTTCAGTATGGAAAAATGTAAAGACGATGTGACAATTAAAAGATCTTATTGATTGTAATATTACCTCACACGCAACATGTAAGCTTAGGTTATTATGGTAGACTCGCTTTAGGGCTTGGAGACTGTGTAGTTCGAAGGGTGATCTTATAGTGGTCTCGCGCGAAAAGCGTGGGATCTGATATTGTAGGTCGCATTTTCGGAGGCCTGATATTGTAGTCTCGAACGAAATGCGAGGGGTCTGATATGGTATGCATCTCATTGAAGCGTCATGGTAAATAGTCATGTGTGTCCTTCAACTGCAGTCACGTTAGTATTAAAAGTGTAATGAACCAGATAACACTAAAATAACATTTTACTGTATGTGAAAGGCGTGGGGTCAGATATCGTATGTGTCATGATCGAGGCCTGATATTAGGTAGCTTCAGTACGCGCGTTTTTTGAGACGCGGACGGCAAATGGAAGAGAAAATTTCACGTGCCAGGACAGTGGTATATCCCAGATTTTAAGAGTGATCATCTGTAATGGATGAAATATACTAATCAATGTAAATGTAGTTGTGTGAAGACAAGTTAGAAGGAGAAAAAGCCCACTTCCGGTAGCCGTCCGCGTCTCAAAAACGCGCGTGCTTAAGCTCCCTATTGTAGTATCACACGGGAAGTCTTCTCTTGAAGTGTGGAGTCTGATATTGTAAATTCACTTGAAAGCAACTTGTTCCCTCTAAAATCTTATGTGTACCAGGACCGGAAAATCCAGTTCATCTTATTTAAATGTATTTATGCCATTATTGAAATGAAATCGTTGCATTTTTGTTGACAACCTTCACAGTATTCCCTCTGCTATGTGTGCTCAGATGTACCATGCTTCATAGTCTTCATGTTATTTGGTAAATAAGCCCCTTTATGTCGGCTTATAATTGTTCGCGCCTGAGCGATTGCCCAAGAAATGAATATTAGGCGAAGGTTCAAAGACTTAGGATAATTGTTTTAGTCGCGCACGAAAAGCGTGGGGTCTGAGATTGTAGGTTTCATGTTTGGGGCCTAATATTGTAGTCTTGCGCGAAAAGCGTGGGGTCTGACATTGTCGGGGCCTGATATTGTAGTCTTACACGAATAGCGTGGGGTCTGAGATTGTAGGTGTCATGTTTGGGGCCTGATATTGTAGTATTGCGCGAAAAACGTAATAACTGACATTGTCGGGGCCTGATATTGTAGTCTCACACGAAAAGCGTGGGGTCTGACATTGTCTGGGCCTGATATTGTAGTCTTACACGAATAGCGTGGGGTCTGAGATTGTAGGTGTCATGTTTGGGGCCTGATATTGTAGTATTGCGCGAAAAACGTAATAACTGACATTGTCGGGGCCTGATATTGTAGTAGTCTCACACGAAAATTAAAGCGTGGGGTCTGAGATTGTAGGTGTCATGTTTGGGGCCTGAAATTGTAGTCTCACACGACAAGCGTAGGGCCTGAGATGGGGGGTCTGAGATGGAGGGTATGAGGTGGGGGGTCTGAGATGGGGGGACTGAAATGGTGGGCCTGCGATGGGGAGAACGTTCCAAACCCTGATCCACCAGGGGTCAGTAAAGGCTTCATCAAAGGCGAAGCACTTAGGCTGCTTCGATCTAACTCTTCAAAAAATACTTTTGAAGTGAATATTGTAGCATTCAGATCACGCCTTTAGACGAGAGGTTATCCTGATATTCTGGTAAATAAAGTCCTCTCAGAAGTGAAATTCGAAGAGAGAAAGTCGGCTCTTCAACAAGATAATTCTTCCTTTTGTCACACAATACCACCCAACGGTGCCTATTTTAAAAAAAAATCTTATTGAAAAAATGACATTTAATACAGGATCAACCTTTACTAAGTGAGATATACAAAGAGTCTCCCATCATCTCGTACAAAAGAGGAAAATCGCTCAAGGACATACTCGTGAGACCCAAACTCTAAAGGCAAAGAAACCGTACACTTGCGAACAGCGGAAGTCGTGTAGGCCTGTCACAAATTTCTTGGAACCAAAGAGCAGAGGCCATCAACGGTATCGCTTGAAATATTATCGACTTCCCGGAACCGGTTGGTAGAGAAACGAAGATATCCTTCCTTTCAAGAAACAAATCGATGGCTTTCTGCTGTTCTCCATGAAATTTCTCTATTCCGAGAGCCGCTCAAGAAAAATTCGAAGCTGCAATATAGCTCGTTGTTGTGCGAGAACACGGTTAGCCCGGCGTTTTCTTTTATGGTTCTCACAAGACTATAACAGACTTAAGCCAATCAGAGTTCATGTAAGTATTGAGAAAATGGCTCACCAATGAAAAAGTACTACACATTTTCTTGCTAAAGGGTGAAGTCACAGAACACGATTTGTGTCAGGTTTTCGTAGACGTTCCCTCCTCCCGTTTTTTCCTTCATGGGGAGGGTGCGGCTACACGTAGGCTATGTAAATAGAAATACGATATTAGAAAATAAAACTGCATAACAGGAAAGTATTCGTGTTCGAAACAACTCAATTAAGTAAAATTTCCGCATTCAATTTGCATTGTTCTTCAAGTGTGAGTGATATCCGTTTATGTGAAGCATATAAATTGGTCAGCTTGTGAGTCCATACTGAGAGGATTAGAAGAAGGCGAACAACAAACAGCTCACCAAGGTAAGTGGGAGTGTTTTGACTTCTTTTAGCGGTTAAGTCCCGGGGGGGGGGACTCCCATATGGAATGGACGGGGATGCTCGTCGTCTCGCTTAGGGGTGTAAATTTCGGATTCTGGTCTCGCTTAGGGTGTTCTGGGCAAAATGTCATTATTTTTAGCCGTCAAGGTCTCGTTAAGGGTTGCACTCGAAGAAATAACAAAACAGAAAGAATTTTGATTCTTTATATTTACTCAATTCAGAATTCGATGATAAGGTCTTCGCCATCATTAAAAGTATCTGTACTTTTTATTTGTCTGTTTTGTAAACTGGTCTCTTTTAGGGGTCTGAATAAGCTTCGGCCACGCCCAGATTGGTCTCTTTTAGGGGTTAAATTCAAAATTTCCGACGAGCATCCCCGTCCACTCCATATGGGAGTCCCCCCCCCGGGGGTTAAGTACGTGAATTGATTTTGTGATACCTCAGATAGAAAAATCAACTTCATTTTTCCATTGAGTAGAACACTAATCCGGCAGTTAAAACTAGCTAATTCAGAGTTTAATAGGTATTGCAGTCGCTTGCGATTTAAGTTTCACTTCAGAGGAAGTTTCACAGTCTAACATTTTCCTCCAAATTTAAAACCAAGATTCAAGAAAGATTTCCATGTTATAGTCTCGGCCAGATATCCAGATATGTCGTCATTTTCAATATCAGTACGAAAAATAGATACAGAGTCGAATGTTTGTTTTTCATAACAAAGCACCTACCCTTTGGTTTCTGTAAAAGTATCGCTAATATTTCTCCCTCACCTAGTTGTACTGAAGCAGGAAAATATCTCATTTCTGTCAATCTTCGACCTGTTACTGCTAACAATAACAGTAACATTGTAAATGATCACCAAGCCAACTTATGTATGATACCTCGTTCTTTAAATCAGCAAATGAACAAGCACCCAGTCGCGTAGCCTCGTAGCCACGTACTGCTGCGTATTCAGGGAACAGCTTAAAAGTGGCCTGGTATTTTGTAGTTACTGTTAGAGAAGGAACAAACTCGAATTCCCTTTTCGCTTTCTTGAAGGTACTCTTTGTTTATTGATTTACAAGTTCCTTTTCCTTCAGGAGGTTCAGGCAATTAGTTTTCCTTTCCTGATCTCCGAAATATATTTTAGCGTGCGAAAATTACTTTTGAAAATGAATGTACAACGCCCTATAAATACGGTTTTGTTACAACCCATTAAGCCTAGTAGTTTACGTCATAGAAAATCTTTAAATTCTCAGCTTTCTTTAAGCTTTTCTTGAATGATTTACAAGTTCCTTATTCCTCGAAGGCTCAGGCACGTAATTTCACTCTCCGGATCTCTGAAGTATCTTCCATAACGTGATAACAAAGCACTGACCCTGTGGCTTGTTTATCGCTTCTCCCTCAGTGGATTGTGCTGAAAAGGAAAAAAACTCGACTTCCCTTTCCGCTTCCTTAAAGAAACATCTTGGTTTTAGAAGTTCCTTTCCCTTTAGGGGGCTTAGGCAATCAGTTTTCCTTTCCGGATCTCTGACATATCTTTCAGCGCGTGAAAATTACATTTGAAAATGAATGTACCGCGCCCAATAATTACGGTTTTGTCAAAACCCTCGAAGGCTAGTAGCTTACGTTATAGGAAATTTATTGAATTCAACGGAACTTCTCGACAATCGGCGTCTTCTTTGTTCTTTAGACTTAAACATATAAACAGAACGTTATTTTTAATGACTATGATATTTCCTCCCACAGATGAAGTCGTACATTGTCTACATTGTCATTTTGGCGCTTGCGCAATGGAAAGCCATTGATGCTTGCTGCAATTGTGACTCTGAGGTGAGAGAGACATTTGAACCAATAAGACTAGCTGCACATTTCAGTTTTAGTTTATTTGCCACTTTCGGTTATTTAAGATTACAAAATAAGTATATATTAAACTGCAAGAGATATTAAATAACCATTAAAAGAAAAGCATAAGGCGGGGATGCCCATATAGAAACCATTAGGGCTTATTAGGGCTATAGGCACCTGAAGAAATACAACTATGGTCAAATTTATGATTATAGGCGTGTCTTATTTGATTTATAAATACATTTAGGTTATAAAGCAAGAACACGAACAAACAAACATCATTTCAGGAGAAACGTTTTCAATTTGCATTTAAATGGAAAAACTGTCAGCACATTGAATTTCTGTATTAAAAGAATTAAACAGTTTAGGTCCTTGAAAGTGTATTGCAAACTGTCTGATATTTGTTCTGCAAGAAAATGAGTAAAAGTCATTGGAGCTTCTAGTATTATAATGATGAATTTGATCAGTCAGCAAAAACATTTTATTGAATGCATCAGGAAGGAGACCTTTCTTAAAAGAAAACACCAACTTGCCCTGAATTTGAGATCGATAAATATCACTGAGTTTGAGAATTTTCAGCTGCTTAAATATTGGTTCAGTATAAGCATCGAATGCGCTTCTAAAAATGATTCGTAAAACCTTTTTCGGAAGTAAAAAAGTACGATTTAGTTTAGAAGGATAGGCTGATCCCCGTACTGATATGCAGTAAACAAGGTAAGGATAAGCTAAAATAGAAGGTGCATATAAAGAGGAAGTGGGGAGGCAAAAACTTGCTTTATAAATTGTGCCAAGTACTGAGAGAAAGGAACTACAAATATTATTATTATTATTATTATTATTATTGTAATTATCATTATTATTATTCTTATTATTATTATTACTCATTATTATGATAATTGCCTCCTGGGCTTGTACCCAGGAGTCTCAGTAGTTTTTTAACGTTTTTTGTATTTCAGTTTCTAAGGTCGAGTTGTGAAGAGATCATGCACTACCAGGTTGGAGCTGTGAGCGGAGTGTACAAAATCAAACCGCTGCTCAACTCTCCTCCTATCACCGTGTACTGTGAAATGGCGATTGCTGGTGGTGGTTACACTTTTCTCCCTCGTGATCTGACTGCTCGATCAGACAGTCAGCATATAGTAAATGCCTTGTTTAAGGATCGCAAAAACGTCCTTCTAAAGCTTCAGAAGAAAGCAGACCGTAGCGAGTTCTACACACTCATTCAACCACACCCGTTGTTCATGAAGTACGACTTTGGTATCAGAGTGAACCATTTTACTGATTACACCAAACCCCAGAACGATTTCATGAAGGATTTTATACTGCTTGGAATTATTCCGAGATCAGCTGCAAACAAAGCTGGCACGCAGGGTTTTCGTTCCAATGGTCACAATATCCAGTTCAATAACTGCGACAAGAATCCCAACAGCCTTTTCGCCTTCCTCCCCAACCATAAATTGCAGAATCCAAGTAACTACCATGGTAGCAATCTGGGTTATGAAAAGGGTGGGGTTGCTGTGAGCTGGCGCAGTAAGGCCAAACCCATCACCCACCCTGACCGTATGATGCCAAACGAATTCTTCTTCCTGACCGAGTTGCATTTTGGGGGTTGTGGTTGCTACACGTCGAGCGACCGCTGGAAGAAGTATGGCTACCACGCCACTGCTATTGGAATCCGCTAAGGGCCTGGAAAGGAGGATGAGCCAGGTGGATGCGAGAAATATTGCAACTTAGTGCACCAGAACTCTGCCAAAGGACTGGACAAAATGCAACTTGTAGTAATCTTAGCATAGTCGTCAAAATTTAGAAGGCTTTTTTGTCTCTGTAAAAGCTCAGCATTCATTTGCTGTTTTGTAAACCTCCATCCGTTTAACCTGTCATCCAATAAAGTTATCCATTTGGTGCTGGTATATATGTAGTTGTTTAGTTAAATCATTTTACTTAGGTTTTAAAGATAAAAATGAAAACTGTTTTACCGGAATCATAGATGAAGAAAAAATGTTTTAAACGGTTAACCAATCAAAATGAGAAAACTAAATTAATTTTCAGTAGCTTTATTCGGTATCGCATTGCTGGAGTTCTGGTTAAATGGCCACAAGACACACCAAGATCACAAAAAACACATAACAAGCAGCAGATGAAGCAAAAGTCATTTATTGCTCTGCAATCAACTGGTCATCGATATAAACTCAGATTTTATCGGCATTTTACTTTATCCGAAATTCATTTTATCACAATTATTTCCAATGCAGTGAAATGGTCCTCTATATTTGCTCCATACCCCTAATCTGGAGGTGTAACATGCGCAGTACCACAGTACAGTACTGTTAAGTAGCTTTACAAAGAATGGTCACACTGCATGGTTTGATAAACAGATGAAAAAGTTAGAACCACACTGTATAGTAAAACAAACAGTACCACAGTACAGTACTGTTCAATAGCTTTACAAAGAATGGTCACACAGCATGGTTTGATCCACAGATGGAAAAGTTAGAACTACACTGTATAGTAAAACAAACAGTACCACAATACAGTTGTTCAGTAGCTTTACAAAGAATGGTCACACTGCATGGTTTGATCCACAGATGAAAACGTTAGAACTACACTGTATAGTAAAACAAACAGTACCACAGTACAGTTGTTCAGTAGTTTTACAAAGAATGGTCACACTGCATGGTTTGATTCACAGACGAAAAAGTTAGAACCACACTGTATAGTAAAACAAACAGTACCACTGAGTACAGTACTGTTCAGTAGCTTTACAAAGAATGGTCACACAGCATGGTTTGATCCACAGATGAAAACGTTAGAACTACACTGTATAGTAAAACAAACAGTACCACAGTACAGTACTGTTCAGTAGCTTTACAAAGAATGGTCACACTGCATGGTTTGATCCACAGATGGAAAAGATAGAACCACACTGTATAGTAAAACAGACAGTACCACAGTACAGTACTGTTCAGTAGCTTTACAAAGAATGGTCACACTGCATGGTTTGATCCACAGATAAAAAAGTTAGAACTACACTGTATAGTAAAACAAACAGTACCAAAGTACAGTTGTTCAGTAGCTTTACAAAGAATGGTCACACTGCATGGTTTGATCCACAAATGGAAAAGTTAGAACCACACTGTATAGTAAAACAAACAGTACCACAGTACAGTACTGTTCCGTTGCTTTACAAAGAATGGTCACATTGCATGGTTTGATCAACAGATGAAACAGAGCCACACTGCATAGTAAAACAAACAGTACCACAGTACAGTACTGTTCAGTAGCTTTACAAAGAATGGTCACACTGCATGGTTTGATTCACAGATGAAAAAGTTAGAACCACACTGTATAGTAAAACAAACAGTACCACAGTACAGTACTGTTCAGTAGCTTTACAAAGAATGGTCACACTGCATGGTTTGATCCACAGATAAAAAAGTTAGAACTACACTGTATAGTAAAACAAACAGTACCAAAGTACAGTTGTTCAGTAGCTTTACAAAGAATGGTCACACTGCATGGTTTGATCCACAAATGGAAAAGTTAGAACCACACTGTATAGTAAAACAAACAGTACCACAGTACAGTACTGTTCCGTTGCTTTACAAAGAATGGTCACATTGCATGGTTTGATCAACAGATGAAACAGAGCCACACTGCATAGTAAAACAAACAGTACCACAGTACAGTACTGTTCAGTAGCTTTACAAAGAATGGTCACACTGCATGGTTTGATTCACAGATGAAAAAGTTAGAACCACACTGTATAGTAAAACAAACAGTACCACAGTACAGTACTGTTCAGTTGCTTTACAAAGAATGGTCACACTGCATGGTTTGATCCACAGATGAAAACTTTAGAAATACGCTGTATAGTAAAACAAAGAGTACCACAGTACAGTTGTTCAGTAGCTTTACAAAGAATGGTCACACTGCATGGTTTGATCTACAGATGAAAAAGTTAGAACCACACTGTATAGTAAAACAAACAGTACCACAGTACAGTACTGTTCAGTACCTTTACAAAGAATGGTCACACTGCATGGTTTGATCCACAAATGGAAAAGTTAGAACTACACTGTATAGTAAAACAAACAGTACCACAGTACAGTACTGTTCAAGAGCTTTACAAAGAGTTGTCACACTGCATGATTTGATTCACAGATGAAAAAGTTAGAACCACACTGCATAGTAAAACAAACAGTACCACAGTACAGTACTGTTCAGTAGCTTTACAAAGAATGGTCACACAGCATGGTTTGATCCACAGATGAAAACGTTAGAACTACACTGTATAGTAAAACAAACAGTACCACAGTACAGTTGTTCAGTAGCTTTACAAAGAATGGTCACACTGCATGGTTTGATCCACAGATGAAAACGTTAGAACTACACTGTATAGTAAAACAAACAGTACCACAGTACAGTTGTTCAGTAGCTTTACAATGAATGGTCACACTGCATGGTTTTATCCACAGATGGAAAAGATAGAACCACACTGTATAGTAAAACAGACAGTACCACAGTACAGTACTGTTCAGTAGCTCTACAAAGAATGGTCACACTGTATGGTTTGATCTACAGATGAAAAAGTTAGAACCACACTGTATAGTAAAACAAACAGTACCACAGTACAGTACTGTTCAGTACCTTTACAAAGAATGGTCACACTGCATGGTTTGATCCACAGATGGAAAAGTTAGAACCACTTTGTATAGTAAAACAGACAGTACCACAGTACAGTACTGTTCAGTAGCTTTACAAAGAATGGTCACACTGCATGGTTTGATCCACAGATAAAAAAGTTAGAACTACACTGTATAGTAAAACAAACAGTACCAAAGTACAGTTGTTTAGTAGCTTTACAAAGAATGGTCACACTGCATGGTTTGATCCACAAATGGAAAAGTTAGAACCACACTGTATAGTAAAACAAACAGTATCACAGTATAGTACTGTTCAGTAGCTTTACAATGAATGGTCACACTGCATGGTTTTATCCACAGATGGAAAAGATAGAACCACACTGTATAGTAAAACAGACAGTACCACAGTACAGTACTGTTCAGTAGCTCTACAAAGAATGGTCACACTGTATGGTTTGATCTACAGATGAAAAAGTTAGAACCACACTGTATAGTAAAACAAACAGTACCACAGTACAGTACTGTTCAGTACCTTTACAAAGAATGGTCACACTGCATGGTTTGATCCACAGATGGAAAAGTTAGAACCACTTTGTATATTAAAACAGACAGTACCACAGTACAGTACTGTTCAGTAGCTTTACAAAGAATGGTCACACTGCATGGTTTGATCCACAGATAAAAAAGTTAGAACTACACTGTATAGTAAAACAAACAGTACCAAAGTACAGTTGTTTAGTAGCTTTACAAAGAATGGTCACACTGCATGGTTTGATCCACAAATGGAAAAGTTAGAACCACACTGTATAGTAAAACAAACAGTATCACAGTATAGTACTGTTCAGTTGCTTTACAAAGAATGGTCACACTGCATGGTTTGATCAACAGATGAAACAGGGCCACACTGCATAGTAAAACAAACAGTATCACAGTACAGTACTGTTCAGTAGCTTTACAAAGAGTTGTCACACTGCATGGTTTGATCAACAGATGAAACAGTGAGAGCCACACTGTATAGCAAAACAAGCAGTACCACAGTACAGTACTGTTCATGATCAGTAGGTTTATAACGAATGGTCTTGATAACCTTAAATCGGTTCGAAGCGCTAACGGTAATTGCATTTTGTGAGTAAAATTGGGAACGTCGCAAACGAATTTCCTTGGCCCTAGTTAGTTTATTTTCTTTTAGATCGACTACTAAGATGTCATTTTTCGTTCTCTCCAAATTCTTTTCCAGTGCGACTAAACTTATGTCTCCTTTAAATAACCGTCTCTTATATTTGAAGCATTGTCGTATGTTTATTTCTGCTATACATTGATTATTGTGTTAAACGCGTGCAAATGATGTTTATCTTCCTTGACGTAATAGATTCTTGGTACTAAGGGTTTATTTGCGTGTTAACGTTGCCTTTAGTAACCGCGGTGACTAATTTAAAGTGATTCCAAATATTACAATTGATTCTAAATCGTGTGCTCAATTGCGCCTTATTCAAAGCATTTTTCCGTCGTGCAGCTAAATCCATGTAGGGAAAAGTGTTTCAATATCTGAGGAACTCAAAACAATTCCTAATTAATATTTATTGTGAGGTAGTTTCTAAAGAAACTATAGTGCTGCGTCGGTCGGTAATTGAAACACAAGAAATTGGGATAATCAATTTGTTTGATTATCCCAATTTCTTGCATTCCTCATGAAGACTGATTCCCGTTCCAAATTAACCACGTTACCATAAGTTAGACCAGCGAAATGTTAAACGCGTGAGAAAAACTCCGTACGCCCAATACTGGTCTCCAAAAGATTGCTTGACAACAGTGAAGCACGTGACGTAGTTTGTACCAAGTGCAATGGCGTGATAACGGCTTGTACGTGGTCAATCCAATATACTGTAGTGAAAATATGTATATTTATGAAATTAGGTGGTTGTTACGTGTTTGCATTTTTGGTGGGCAAATAACTTAGTAAACGGAGATAATTTGTCTGTGTTTTTAACTCTTGAATGTTCTCAGAGTTTCTTGTAATCAGTGTACTTCCCTGTTACAGTAGCAGAGATTTCTCTTGCCGTAAGAGACCTTTGGTAGCAGGAAAAATCTTTACTGTCTTAATTGGTGTTAGTTCGAATGAAACACACAGTTCCAATCTTATAAATATTCTTTACGGTTTGACAACTAAGTCTAAGAGCTCAACTAAGAGCTGCAAGACCTAATTATCCCTAAGGCCGGTTAAACAGTGATTTCTGTTGCTCAAAACTAATTTTTATTGGAAGACAATATTTTTCGTGATATCAGTAAAAAGTCAAATGATCAATATAAGTGATTGCGTCATCTCATGATGGATCTTGGATTTCTTTAATTTATAAATCTATTCCTAATTTCGCAAACCTTCATTTCCTCTTCCGTGTTCCCTTAGAACCTTTATTTTTGACCAACGAACCAAATAATGCGGTTCTTTTTAAAGCTGAACCGCTTCTCAAAAGTGTGAATGCCACTACTGGAGGCTGGGATATTGTCTTTATTATCTGTTTATTGTGTTGTTCTTTCCTTAACTACGAAGGCCTTACGTCTAATGATTCAGGAAGTTTCCGCAAGAAAAATATTGCTTTGGTGAGATGTCGAAGAGCACGTTTCAGTCTTGACTTGGAGATGATTTCTTGAGTACTGTAAATAGTATCCTACGTGTAGCCGCACCCTCCCCCCGAAGGAAAAAAACGGGAGGAGGGAACGTCTACGAAAACCTGACACAAATGGTGTTATGTGACGTCACTCTAATTTATGCAAACATATGTCTCAGCACTTTCCCCGATTGTGTAAACAATGGTATCACGTTCCTATTCTTTCGAACACATTTGCTATTTAATGGCCGTTTACAATTAAAGAGATCGACAAGGATTATGAGAGATATTTGGTTAAGAGCAGAAGGAAAACTATGTTTGATGTAAGTCTAGCCCTTGAGAATTTAGCAAGTTAATTCTAAAGCTATAGAAAAGCCCTCGTCGACTTCGGTGATATAAAACAAAGAAACCATTTTCTTGGATACTTGCGTTTACAAAGGCGATAGATTTATACAAAGATCTATCCTGGACTTGCGAACTCATTACAAGCCGACAGAAACATTTCAGTACACACATTTCGCTTCCTGCCACCCACCAGGGGTATTAGAGTTGGAACGTGGCCTACCATATCAGACCCCAACTTATTATATGACTTGCTCCGTGAGCGTGCAAGATGAACCGAATCTCGCGCTGTGATTGGCTACCCGAGCGGGCAAGATGGAGCTCGGGATAAGGGCCTTGTCCCGCAAGGAAAATTCATCCGAGGCGAAAGCCGGTTTACCAAAATTTTCTTTCTTAGTTTTTCCCTGAAAAATCTTTTCCGTGACAGTTAAAGATTTCCTGTGGTTTGTGTATCGATGGAGCTGGAAAACGAGAAAACTGAATGCGTCAACGAGAAAGAAAACAAGACACGTACACGGATCATTTTTTGGTGTTTTATCCCATACAATAAATCCTTTATTGACCAAGCTTGTTCGGTCAAGATGGCTGGATATTGGCCTCGTTCGTTTTTTGCGTGTTTATGGACCTCGACTTCGTCTCGGTCCATAAAAACGCAAAGAAAAGAACTTAGCCAATATCCAGCCATCTTGACCTCACGCTTGGTCAATAACCCATATCAGGAGCCCATTACGTAATGGGCTCCTGCCCATATATACAATACGAGACCCCGACCAGAATCATTTGAGAAAAGTGCAGGGCTGCTTCTTTCTTATATAGAACCGCAGCGGTAAAGTATGCTATCGGCTCCAATTGCAGGGAAAGTAAATGACGAAAATAAGCCGGAACATACTAAAATGTGCGTCACCGTTCTAAAAAGTGTAGGACGTGTAGGAACGTCCACCACTTCTGGTTCCAGGCATTCAACTTGTAGGTAACGAAGAACTATCTTGTGACCTGGGTACAGGCTAACCACTTTCTTTCTATAGAAAAACGCTATAGATTTTAAGAGTGGAAAACTTTTTCTGTTCTTAGTGTCGCCACTTCCTTTTGATACCATAATTACATGAAGATCCGCGAAATCAGTTCTCCTTTTAATAGAACTTTTGACTTGAATGTCAGTGAAGGTTAAGTCTTACGTGAAAGTGTGTAAGGGTCTAAGGTGATACAATCTTTTCTTTTTCCTGGTTTTGCTTTTCAGTTTCCCAAGGAAAAAAAAAAACGAGGAAAAACATCTAAAGTTTTACGTCATTCTGCCCTTCCTGTGTAATATATCTTCCTTCGGCACGAGGTGCAATGTCATGGTATTTTAAAATTCAAATATCCTGTTTATAAAGTACATGTAATGACCCCAAGTGAAAAATGCGCTGAAGTCTCCATGTCCACTTCCAGCACTTTCAGTATGGAAAAATGTAAAGACGATGTGACAATTAAAAGATCTTATTGATTGTAATATTACCTCATATGGTAGACTCGCTTTAGGGCTTGGAGACTGTGTAGTTCGAAGGGTGATCTTATAGTGGTCTCGCGCGAAAAGCGTGGGGTCTGATATTGTAGGTCGCATTTTCGGAGGCCTGATATTGAATTCCCGAACGAAATGCGAGGGGTCTGATATGGTATGTATCTCATTGAAGCGTCATGGTAAATAGTCATGTGTGTCCTTCAACTGCAGTCACGTTAGTATTAAAAATGTAATGAACCAGATAACACTAAAGTAACATTTTACTGTATGTGAAAGGCGTGGGGTCAGATATCGTATGTGTCATGATCGAGGCCTGATATTAGGTAGCTTCAGTACGCGCGTTTTTTGAGACGCGGACGGCAAATGGAAGAGAAAATTTCACGTGCCAGGACAGTGGTATATCCCAGATTTTAAGAGTGATCATCTGTAATGGATAAAATATACTAATCAATATAAATGTAGTTGTGTGAAGACAAGTTAGAAGGAGAAAGAGCCCACTTCCGGTAGCCGTCCGCGTCTCAAAAACGCGCGTGCTTAAGCTCCCTATTGTAGTATCACACGGGAAGTCTTCTCTTGAAGTGTGGAGTCTGATATTGTAAATTTACTTGAAAGCAACTTGTTCCCTCTAAAATCTTATGTGTACCAGGACCGAAAAATCCAGTTCATCTTATTTAAATGTATTTATGCCATTATTGAAATGAAATCGTTGCATTTTTGTTGACAACCTTCACAGTATTCCCTCTGCTATGTGTGCTCAGATGTACCATGCTTCATAGTCTTCATCTTATTTGGTAAATAAGCCCCTTCATGTCCGCTTATAATTGTTCGCGCCTGAGCGATTGCCCAAGAAATTAATATTAGGCGAAGGTTCAAAGACTTAGGATAATTGATTTAGTCGCGCACGAAAAGCGTGGGGTCTGAGATCGTAGGTTTCATGTTTGGGGCCTGATATTGTAGTTTTGCGCGAAAAGCGTGGGGTCTGACATTGTCGGGGCCTGATATCAGGGACGGCGGAGCGTATTTTGAAGTGGGGGGGCTGAAAACGAGCGCCGGAGGCGCGAGTTGGTAGGGGGGTCTGGGGGCATCCTCCCCGACCCCAGAAAATTTTGAAATCTAGAGTCTCGGAAATCGTATTTACAACATTCTCCGCGACATACTTTTTGAAATAATTAGCCTGGATAAAGCGTAAAATGAAAGGTACTTTTAATGCTTACACCAATATTTTGGAGGTTATTTCTCAGCCTTCCGGTCTCCAACGCTAACCTGCGGTTTTTGGACACAAGCTTCCCGTCTGTGGGAAGGAAGCACACGCTGAGAAAATGTTAAAAATACGTAAACGCGAAAAGTTTCCGACGAGGCTTGTATAAAGTTGTAGCTTAAACAAAACAAAATGTCATCCTCCTCAAAAGTGGGGGGGCTAAAGCCCCCCCAGCCCCCCCGGCCCCGCCGTCCCTGGATATTGTAGTCTCACACGAAAAGCGTGGGGTCTGAGATTGTAGGTGTCATGTTTGGGGCCTGATATTGTAGTATTGCGCGAAAAACGAAATAACTGACATTGTCGGGGCCTGATATTATAGTCTCACACGAAAAGCGTGGGGTCTGACATTGTCGGGGCCTGATATTGTAGTAGTCTCACACGAAAAGCGTGGGGTCTGAGATTGTAGGTCTCATGTTTGGGGCCTGATATTGTAGTCTCACGCGAAAAGCGTGGGGCCTGAAATTGTAATCTCACACGACAAGCGTAGGGCCTGAGATGGGGGGTCTGAGATGGAGGGTATGAGGTGGGGAGCCTGAGATGGTGGGTTGAGATGGGGGCCTTAGGTGGGGGGTCTGAGATGGGGGGTCTGAAATGGTGGGCCTGAGATGGGGAGAACGTTCCAAACCCTGTTCCACCAGGGGTCAGTAAAGGCTTCATCAAAGGCGAAGCACTTAGGCTGCTTCGAGCTAACTCTTCAAAAAATACTTTTGAAGTGAATATTGTAGAATTTAGATCATGCCTTTACACGAGAGGTTATCCTGATATTCTGGTAAATAAAGTCCTCTCAGAAGTGAAATTCGAAGAGAGAAAGTCGGCTCTTCAACAAGATAATTCTTCCTTTTGTCACACAATACCACCCAACGGTGCCTATTTTAAAAGAAAATCTTATTGAAAAAATGGCATTTAATACAGGATCAACCTTTACTAAGTGAGATATACAAAGAGTCTCCCATCATCTCGTACAAAAGAGGAAAATCGCTCAAGGACATACTCGTGAGACCTAAACTGTAAAGGCAAAGAAACCGTACACTTGCGAAAAGCTTAAGTCGTGTAGGCCTGTCACAAATTTTTTGGAACCAAAGAGGCCATCAACGGTATCGCTTGAAATATTATCGACTTCCCGGAACCGGTTGGTAGAGAAACGAAGATATTCTTCCTTTCAAGAAACAAATCGATGGCTTTCTGCTGTTCTCCATGAAATTTCTCTATTCCGAGAGCCGCTCAAGAAAAATTCAAAGCCGCAATATAGCTCGTTGTTGTGCGAGAACACGGTTAGCCCGGCATTTTCTTTTATGGTTCTCACAAGACTATAACAGACTTAATTAAGCCAATCAGAGTTCATGTAAGTATTGAGAAAATGGCTCACCAATGAAAAAGTACTACACATTTTCTTGCTAAAGGGTGAAGTCACAGAACACGATTTGTGTCAGGTTTTCGTAGACGTTCCCTCCTCCCGTTTTTTCCTTCATGGGGAGGGTGCGGCTACACGTAGGCTATGTAAATAGAAATACGATATTAGAAAATAAAACTGCATTAACAACAGGAAAGTATTCGTGTTCGAAACAACTCAATTAAGTAAAATTTCCGCATTCAATTTGCATTGTTCTTCAAGTGTGAGTGATCTCCGTTTATGTGAAGCATATAAATTGGTCAGCTTGTGAGTCCATACTGAGAGGATTAGAAGAAGGCGAACAACAAACAGCTCACCAAGGTAAGTGGGAGTGTTTTGACTTCTTTTAGCGGTTAAGTACGTGAATTGATTCTGTGATACCTCAGATAGGAAAATCAACTTCATTTTTCCATTGAGTAGAACACTAATCCGGCAGTTAAAACTAGCTAATTCAGAGTTTAATAGGTATTGCAGTCGCTTGCGATTTAAGTTTCACTTCAGAGGAAGTTTCACAGTCTAACATTTACTTCCAAATTTAAAACCAAGATTCAAGAAAGATTTCCATGTTATAGTCTCGGCCAGATATCCAGATATGTCGTCATTTTCAATATCAGTACGAAAAATAGATACAGAGTCGAATGTTTGTTTTTCATAACAAAACACCTCCCCTTTGGTTTCTGTAACAGTATCGCTAATATTTCTCCCTTACCTAGTTGTACTGAGGCAGGAAAATATCTCATTTCTGTCAATCTTCGACCTGTTACTGCTAACAATAACAGTAACATTGTAAATGATCACCAAGCCAACTTATGTATGATACCTCGTTCTTTAAATCAGCAAATGAACAAGCACCCAGTCGCGTAGCCTCGTAGCCACGTACTGCTGCGTATTCAGGGAACAGCTTAAAAGTGGCCTGGTATTTTGTAGTTACTGTTAGAGAAGGAACAAACTCGAATTCCCTTTTCGCTTTCTTGAAGGTACTCTTTGTTTATTGATTTACAAGTTCCTTTTCCTTCAGGAGGTTCAGGCAATTAGTTTTCCTTTCCTGATCTCCGAAATATATTTTAGCGTGCGAAAATTACTTTTGAAACAGTACAACGCCCTATAAATACGGTTTTGTTACAACCCATTAAGCCTTTAGGGGGCTCTGACAATCAGTTTTCCTTTCCTGATCTCTGACATATCTTTCAGCGCGTGAAAATTACATTTGAAAATCAATGTACCGCGCCCAATAATTACGGTTTTGTCAAAACCCTCGAAGGCTAGTAGCTTACGTTATAGGAAATTTATTGAATTCAACGGAACTTCTCGACAATCGGCGTCTTAGTTAGCTTTGTTCTTTAGACTTAAACATATAAAGAGAACGTTATTTTTAATGACTATGATATTTCCTCCCACAGATGAAGTCGTACATTGTCTACATTGTCATTTTGGCGCTTGCGCAATGGAAAGCCATTGATGCTTGCTGCAATTGTGACTCTGAGGTGAGAGAGACATTTGAACCAATAAGACTAGCTGCACATTTCAGTTTTAGTTTATTTGCCACTTTCGGTTATTTAAGATTACAAAATAAGTATATATTAAACTGCAAGAGATATTAAATAACCATTAAAAGAAAAGCATAAGGCGGGGATGCCCATATAGAAACCATTAGGGCTTATTAGGGCTATAGGCACCTGAAGAAATACAACTATGGTCAAATTTATGATTATAGGCGTGTCTTATTTGATTTATAAATACATTTAGGTTATAAAGCAAGAACACGAACAAACAAACATCATTTCAGGAGAAACGTTTTCAATTTGCATTTAAATGGAAAAACTGTCAGCACATTGAATTTCTGTATTAAAAGAATTAAACAATTTAGGTCCTTGAAAGTGTATTGCAAACTGTCTGATATTTGTTCTGCAAGAAAATGAGTAAAAGTCATTGGAGCTTCTAGTATTATAATGATGAATTTGATCAGTCAGCAAAAACATTTTATTGAATGCATCAGGAAGGAGACCTTTCTTAAAAGAAAACACCAACTTGCCCTGAATTTGAGATCGATAAATATCACTGAGTTTGAGAATTTTCAGCTGCTTAAATATTGGTTCAGTATAAGCATCGAATGCGCTTCTAAAAATGATTCGTAAAACCTTTTTCGGAAGTAAAAAAAAATACGATTTAGTCTAGAAGGATAGGTTGATCCCCGTACTGATATGCAGTAAACAAGGTAAGGATAAGCTAAAATACAAGGTGCATATAAAGAGGAAGTGGGAAGGCAAAAACTTGCTTTGTAAATTATGCCAAGTACTGAGAGAAAGGAACTACTAGTACAAATATTATTATTCTTAATATTATTATTATTATTATTATTATTATTATTATTATTGTTATTATTATTATTATTATTATTATTATTATTATGATAATTGCCTCCTGGGCTTGTGCCCAGGAGTCTTAGTAGTTTCTTAACGTTTTTTGTATTTCAGTTTCTCAGGTCGAGTTGTGAAGAGATCATGTACTACCAGGTTGGAGCTGTGAGCGGAGTGTACAAAATCAAACCGCTGCTCAACTCTCCTCCTATCACCGTGTACTGTGAAATGGCGATTGCTGGTGGTGGTTACACTTTTCTCCCTCGTGATCTGACTGCTCGACCAGACAATCAGGATCTGGTAAATGCCTTGTTTAAGGACCGCAAAAACGTCCTTCTAAAGCTTCAGAAGAAAGCAGACCGTAGCGAGTTCTACACACTCATTCAACCACACCCGTTGTTCAGGAAGTCCGACTTTGGTATCAGAGTGAATCATTTTACTGATTACACCAAACCCCAGAACGATTTCATGAAGGATTACATACTACTTGGAATTATTCCGAGATCAGCTGCAAACAAAGCTGGCACGCAGGGTTTTCGTTCCAATGGTCACAATATCCAGTTCAATAACTGCGACAAGAATCCCAACAGCCTTTTCGCGTTCCTCCCCAACCATAAATTGCAGAATACAAGTAACTACCATGGTAGCAATCTGGGTTATGAAAAGAGTGGGGTTGCTGTGAGCTGGCGCAGTAAGGCCAAACCCATCACCCACCCTGACCGTATGATGCCAAACGAATTCTTCTTCCTGACCGAGTTGCATTTTGGGGGTTGTGGTTGCTACACGTCGAGCGACCGCTGGAAGAAGTATGGCTACCACGCCACTGCTATTGGAATCCGCTAAGGGCCTGGAAAGGAGGATGAGCCAGGTGGATGCGAGGAATATTGCAACTTAGTGCACCAGAACTCTGCCAAAGGACTGGACAAAATGCAACTTATAGTAATCTTAGTATAGTCTTCAAAATTTTATGAGGCTTTTTTGTCTCTTTAAAAGCTCAGCATTCATTTGCTGTTTTGTAAACCTCCATCCGTTTAACCTGTCATCCAATAAAGTTATCCATTTGGTGCTGGTATATATGTAGTTATTTAGTTAAATCATTTTATTTAGGTTAAGATAAAAATGAAAACTGTTTTACCGGAATCATAGATCAGCTAAGGTAATAATTATGATGAAAAAGAAAGGTTGCGGCAAACCAATCAAA
>OX453283.1:430000-585000 GCA_949710005.1 Ricordea florida | reverse complement strand
CTTTGCCTTTGGCTTTGGCAGCAATGCAAATCTCTGTGCCTTGATATATGTAATTCTCACTATCATGCTCAATGTTGTCTGATAATTGTTTGTTAATTGTGTATAACATGGATGTTCAATCAGGGTATCATACAAAAGACATATGTTGTAGTTCAATTTTATCCTTGGCTTAAATTTTATTTTATTTTGTTTCAAACTCATTATCTTACTTACCATACCAGAAAACAAAGGAAAATAAAATTTGAACCAAGGAAAAATTTGAACTACCACACATACAGTATTGCTGTCTTTATTACTGTCACCTAAATTGTCCTTGTCACTGTTTTGTTTTCCTTCAGACTCTAAGCACATTATGATTAGTTATCAATGGGATGTACAAAGTTCCATGATTCAGCTGAAGAACAGACTGCAAGCTGACGGCTACAAAGTGTGGATGGATGTTGATCAAATGGGTGGATCTACTTTGGAGAGTATGGCTAAAGCCGTAGAGGACGCATGTGTTGTGTTGATTGGAGTATCACAGAAATACAAAGAAAGTCCTAACTGTAGATCAGGTATTTGTTTCCCTCACACCTCCCCCCTGAGTATAAACCGTATCTCTAGCATTATCAAAGACACTTGTTTATGATGTTGCTGCTGTTTGTGATCCTCGTTAGTTTGCTTGATTCAAAGGGAATGTTATTGGGTAGAGTTTGGAGAGGATGTTAAACAAAATTCACCCTATTTTTGTGGGCCTCTCAGTAATAATAGTATATGTACATATAAATTATTTAGTATTATGAACAGGGTAGGATTGTTATTCTTACATGTCTAATGCGTTGTAGAAACTTTGGAACTCACTCACCACATAGAGCAACCAGATGTCTTTTAGTGTTAGTATTTTTAAGCTGTCTGTTCTCTGTCTGATATTATCATAATGGATGAAACAACCTCCATTACCATTTTAAAGCAAAACTTAAACATAACACAGTGTATTTGCATCTGATTCAACAGAAAAAATGAACTGACTGTTCATTTTGCTTTGATATAGCAAAACTAGACTACATGTAAATCTTCCTTGCCCAATGATCATTTAAAGAAGTACAAATTAAGGCCTGATTCCTTTAGTTTCATTAATATGTAGCACTCCTTTTATACAATGCATTGCTCTTCATTGTCTTTTGCTTAGAGTGTTATATCAGATGAGAGAATCCCTGGGGCTGTGCTTTTTAAATCTGAGTCATATCACCATATTCCTTGGTGAAATACTCTTCCTCACATTTGACGTGCAGTGCTCGACCTTAGCGGTAGTCCACTAGTCCTGGACTAGTGCAAAATACTTCTGGACTAGTAGAAACTTAGAACCACTAGTCACAGGACCAGTAACTACTTTGTAGTTTGTAATGTTTAAAAAATAATACAAGGTAAAAACAAAATATAAGTCTTGTAAACGCTGTTTCGATGCGTTCCTCGCAATGTTCCGACTACCACAGGACTACCACAGATTTACTCAGGACTAGTAAATTTTCAGTTCAACTAGTCCAAGGACCAGCGATTTAAAAAGTTAAGGTTGAGCACTGACGTGTCACAGCAAATTTGTTTCATTTGTTGTATGCTTCTGTGCCTTTTTTTCCAGAGGCAGAGTATACATTTCAGCTTCACAGAGACATCATTCCTCTTATGATGGAAAAGAGGTACAAACCTGATGGCTGGCTTGGTATGGTTGTGGGTGCAAAGTTTTGGATTGATTTTACGGACAGATATAAACTGGACAGTAGTATAGATATGCTTAAGAGAGAACTTAGCAACAGAGGAAATATTAAAGGGGAGGACACCATTGCAGGTACAGAAAACTTATATTCATGTTTTGTAGCTAGTATTGTTGCAGGCCTGAAAAGCATTTAGGCATGACTCCTACTAGGCTGGGAGCAATGATGCCGGCTGTGAGCCTCACTTTTACGACTGAGTCTACTGAATGTTTTTGTAGTACAAACCAACGTAACCTACAAGTTAACTTGCAATTGTATTTCTAAACCTAAAAAACAGCAAAATGTAATTGCCCTTCCAAGCATCCCAATCATAAAATAGCTTTCAGGGCCTGAAACATTAACAAAGCTGTCACAAAATGGCACCCTGGTTGGGGTGGTCTGTTTTAAATCATGAATGAACTGAGAGGGGCAAGTACCCCTCCCTGGGACGAAACGTTAAGCTTATCAGGTCCCTTACTATGCACCTGTATTACCTTTTGTTTCAGATACCACAGCAGACACCTTGGATGCCGTGCCAGTCCCCTCCATACAAACATGGACAAAGGATGACGTCAAACAATGGCTGGTGGACTTGAAACTGTACAGTCAGTAAGTATTGCTGAGACCTGGTAAAAGCATTATGCTCTCTCTGTTTAAACTGTACAGTCGGTAAGTATTGCTGAGACCTGGTAAAAGCATTATGCTCTCTCTGTTTAAACTGTACAGTCTGTAAGTATTGCTGAGACCTGGTAAAAGCATCATGCCCTCTCTGTTTAAACTGTACAGTCGGTAAGTATTGCTGAGACCTGGTAAAAGCATTATGCTCTCTCTGTTTAAACTGTACAGTCTGTAAGTATTGCTGAGACCTGGTAAAAGCATTATGCTCTCTCTGTTTAAACTGTACAGTCGGTAAGTATTGCTGAGACCTGGTAAAAGCATCATGCCCTCTCTGTTTAAACTGTACAGTCGGTAAGTATTGCTGAGACCTGGTAAAAGCATTATGCTCTCTCTGTTTAAACTGTACAGTCTGTAAGTATTGCTGAGACCTGGTAAAAGCATTATGTTCTCTCTGTTTAAACTGTACAGTCGGTAAGTATTGCTGAGACCTGGTAAAAGCATTATGCTCTCTCTGTTTAAACTGTACAGTCGGTAAGTATTGCTGAGACCTGGTAAAAGCATCATGCCCTGTCTGTTTAAACTGTACAGTCGGTAAGTATTGCTGAGACCTGGTAAAAGCATCATGCCCTCTCTGTTTAAACTGTACAGTCTGTAAGTATTGCTGAGACCTGGTAAAAGCATCATGCCCTCTCTGTTTAAACTGTACAGTCGGTAAGTATTGCTGAGACCTGGTAAAAGCATTATGCTCTCTCTGTTTAGTTCAGTTGCTAATTCCATTGCAGGAACAAAACCGACTAGATAATCTCAGGCAGTCACATACTCTATACCCAGATCTCCCCTGGCCTTGAGGCATGAGTGGTAACTGGATACGAAAGCAACCTTTACAATGAAAATCATACACACATTTTGCGCATCTGCAGTTTTGTCTACAATTTCATTTGACCAGTGAATGGGGAATAACTCATTTGGTTGTTGGAAACTGAATTTTCATCTTTATTTACAAGGAACTTGATTTTAGTGCAGAGTCGGTCCAGTCGCTGCCCAGGCACTACCAAGATTTTAAATGCTTTTAACTATAGTCAATTTACTCAGAGGTAGCTAATGTAAATTCATTTTATTTCTTGGTGAAAATCTTACTGCATATTTTTAGAGTTTTAATTGTAGTTGTATTTTGTAAGTGTTGCTATTCTTTATTTTTATACAGTTTTATCCATTTGTAATCATTTTTACACGACCCCACAAGCTTTGAGCTTTAAATCTTATCGTGTTTAAATAAAGGATATGTATGTATGTATGTATGTATGTATTTTAAGAGAGATAGCTGTACCACGTATATATATAATGTTGTGGTTCAATTTCATCCTTGGTTTAAATTTTATTTTCCTTTGTTTTAAACTCATCATCACACAATCCCCCCTCATACCAAAAAAAAGCATATTTATGCAAAAACATCTTGTCTTTCAATTCTATCCTTGGTTTAAATTTTATTTTCCTTTGTTTTTTTTTTGGTAAGAGGGGGGATTGTGTGATAATTAGTTTAAAACAAAGGAAAATAAAATTTAAACCAAGGATAAACTTGAACTACAACATATGTACCAAAGACAAGACGTTTTTTGCATAAATATAATTATAGTAAGTGGTATCCAGTTCCACCTTTTTTAGTTCTTGTGTTGTTGTTTTATTTTTTTAGGATGAATCCAGCAGCTGTTAAACAGATGGACGGTGCTATGCTTGTTCGCCTGCAGGATCTCAGACAAGAGGTTGAGTTTTTCTGTGTTTTTCTTCTCTTAAAATTCTCAAAGAAACATGATAACACCTAAGGCTTTTTCTCTGTTGACTGGTGAAAGCATAGATTATGGTCATCTCCCACTCAAAAGAATGATCTGGAATAGTTGCATTGTCCTTTTTATTGTTAAATTTTCAGCAGGAAGGTTTTTTAAAGGGGAACTATTACAAGACTTACATCCAGTATTAAGTTAAAGCACTGAACTTTGAATCATTTTATCTTTGGACGAAACTATCCGTACAACCACTCATATAAAAACTAGAAACAATACCAATTCTTAATATTGGTCGTTTTAGTATAATTTGTAAAATAATTTCTGCCTTTATTTCCAATTCAGTGCTATTTAATTTAACAACTTGATTACTAAAGGTAAAATTTTTTTAGTATAATTTTATTCCTTAATTTCTTCTTGCTGAAAGCTAGAAGTTACCCTCAAGCTCTCTATTTTTCTCCAGAGTCCAGAATTCTTCTTCTCCTCAGTTGCAAAGGAATTACAACTTCCAAGTTTGTTTGACGTGTTGAGGTTCACAGATGCATTGAAAAAACTGCTTGGTTAGTCACATGATCACGTCAGTCTCCTTTCAATCCCAGTGTTGGTCACTTAAGCTGACAGAGGTATCGGAGTGGACAGAGAGGCTGGGTCGACACCGGAAAGCTCTGTTGAATTACGTCACTTCCTACGTGCTCAACAAAACGGTTCTCACAATGCCATGCGAAGTCTTTATGCAGCAAGGAACACGGTTGATATGAAGACTGGTTCTTTGCCTTTTTGTACAAACATAATCATATTAAAGTTGTCAATATTCCAGAGCATTTCATACTCTTCTTAGTGTTGTCTATCTCATTAGTATTATTATTATTAATAATAATAATAATAATAGACTGACTGAAATAAACTAACAATAGACTGCAAAATAAACGTCCTCACTGCGGGCATCTAAATGCTTTTGTATTATACACGTAATCAATAATACCATTTTGTAGATGTTCGAAAATCCTAGGAGAGGCAAACAAGCAAGAATTTTTTTTTAAAATGTTCCGAAAATTCTAGATCTCAATCGTCTTCCGAACAGATATTTTCCGAAAATTGACGTTGGTTGTAAAATAGTTTTTTAGCAGATTACTTTGTCGTGCATTCTCTTGAAGTTAGCCCAGTCATGCGCTATGTTTGTCAGTGGCGAGTTTTCGCTTCTCTGTAAAAACAGAATGTTGTCCAGGCATCAGCCAACTTACAAACCAGATTCAATTATAAATTTTAACGGTAGGAGTAAACAAGTGCAAACGCTATGCTACAAAACAGGCTGTTGGCAACGCGTCTATCTTCCTACCCCTCCCTCGTCGTAAATCGCTTGTCGCCATGCCACTCTGATACGTGCGCCCGCGGAATACGAAAACATGGCAGATTCTCTTTCATCCTTTCACTCCCAGAGATGGGATCTATATGGGATCTATTTCAGACCAGCAATGGGTACCACACACCAAGACATATGGAGCACCATTTCAGCAGAATGGGTACCACACACCCTCTCACCCAGAACTCCAGGCCTACAGAATGTCCTGAATCGTCTCCTGCCATGTTGTCTCTTTTCTTGGTTCCAGTCCAAAGCCTGCTTTATGATTTTTAGATGCCAGTTTGGGAAATGTGTGGCCAATCCATTCCCACTTCCGCTTGATGGTGACGTCAATCACTTCCTAATTTGGTCTTTCCCACAACTCCTCATGTTGATCCTCCTTGGCTACCAGGTCTGCAGGATGTAACACAGATGATGGGTGATGAAGACCTGCACCTACTGGATGCTCTTGGTGGCCAAGTGGAACTCCAATCTACACAATTAAATTTTTTACTCCAAAATCTTTTAGACTGAAGCATGCAAATCAAAATAGAATCCGAACTACAATTTCAACATTGGCCAACGTAAAATATTCTACCATGATTATTTCAGCTAAGGATTATTTTCTCATTAATTAATTAAATAATACCAAAACATGATTTATTAGGTTTTAATCCTGCCAACACAGGACTCAGCAATAGTTAGCACTTATTTGCCAAAATGCTTCAGCATTTAAACTAATAGTCCTGGCCTCAACAGCATTTTGCTCATTCATTTCCTGTAGGGTGGCCCAAACTACCTGAAATGAAACTACCTGTTTCTTATTCCTTACTTTTCCATTTTCTTTTCATTTCTAATTAATTTTCTATTTCTCTTTTCACTTTACTGATTAACATTTTCACTAGACTCATCTTGCTAACTACTCCTCCCTTCTCTAGCTTCATTCCCTACTCCAATCCCACACTTCTCAAGTCCCCGCCTTGTCCTTTCTCTGCACTCTCCTTTCCCTTCCCCAGTTCTGGTTTTTTTTCCCTACCTATCTTCTCGTCACCCAAATTAGTTTCATTACCCTACCTCTCCTCTATTTTTTGTGCACCCTCACTCCCTCGTCCAATTCATCCCTAAACTAGATTCCGGGTCTTTCTCCTCTTATGCAAATTAGCTTTCCAAATAGAATTTCCATGGTTGGTTTTCTCTTTTTCCCCCTTACCTTCCTTCCCTAAATTAATCTTCTATTTGGGATCCAGTTCCTCCCCTCTGCATAGGATCAATCATTTCCCCTTATATTCCCTTATTTCCCAATCGTAGGATGTAAATTAGATTTCTGCTTTTTCCTAGCCTTCCGTTAGTTTTCATTACATTTCCTTACCTTCCTAACCTATTAAACTTCAATTGGTGAATCAGCTTTTTATCCTTCCTTCCCCTCCCCCCTTTTTCTAGATTTTCCTATCTCTCCTCCCATGGCGCGAATTCGATTTTTAAATTAGTTCCTAGGTCATCCCTCCATTCGTCAATTTTTTCCCGTCCCACCCGTTCCACCTATCAAATAGCCTAACTAGATTCCAGATCCATTCTATGCCTTGTCCACCTCTCCCCTCACCTTTTCATTACTATTCTGTCTGAATTCCTCACTTTATCTACTCCAGCTTACTCCTCGCTCTCCATAATTAATACTTTTCCTTATATTTTTCCAAAAAAACCTAGAGTATTTATTCCATCTAGAACCTCTTAGGAAATCTCCAAATTCTTTATTACTACAATTTGCAACATATTTAATTAAAAACATCTATAATTATAAATTGATCCAAATCTTAGGTCTCAGGAAAGCCAATTGAACTTACATTTACTACTCTTCCGACGTCGAGTAGGGACCAAAATTCACGGTGACTAAAGATTTTTTCCTAAATTCTTCGCTACATTTTGGCGAAAACTTAAGGGTTTAGCGGTCCGGTAGTATGCGACACCAGCGTTTGATTCTGGTCTTGATGTTGATAGTAATGCGCTGAAATTGCTTCTTGCACTTTTAACACTGCAGCGTTTATCATTGACTCGGAAAGAATCCCTTCTTAATTCAAACAAAATCTTAATTGGAAACTTAAAAATTATTTCCTTTAAATTTCCATATATTCATTGCAGATCGCCATCTTGAAAAAATTATTCAAATTATCCATTTGGCACACCAGCCATTTTGGCATAAAATTAAAGTAGCATTTTGAGTGAGTCAGATGAATCCTGATTACTTGAAGGGCAAACCTTCACTTTCCTTCATGCTGACTCTCCTCCTCTTGGGGACAAACGGCTGAGTGTTTATATGGCCTCAGCAGGGTGGGGTGGAGGGGTCAGACAACTTGCCAGGATTTCAAAGTTGGAATATTAAATGAGGACAGAAGAAGAAACACCAACTTGGGACAAGAGTGGAAGCAACTCGGCAGGGACAAGTGGTTGGCTTAATCATTTTTTTTTTTACAATAAACACACAAGGAAATATCTTTATTGTCATTAAACTGTTGTCTCCATCTCACCAGAGTTGTTTACTTTGCGATCCACTTATTAAATGAACCAGGTTGACTTCCCCAATATTAAGACTGAAAGGAAACCCTACATGTTATACTGACTTGTGTTTGAAATATTCAGAACTCAACAGTTTTTGTTTTTCTGGTGTTTGCTTCACACTTAAACACTGCCTCTATTTCCCGACTATCCACTGACTGATTCACCTGTCTTAATATGTTAATAGTATCGTATTAATAAGGACAACAATACCAGCAACATTTGAAGACTAACAGCCATCACTCAGACGTTAACAGTTTGAAAATACACACAAGGTTTGAAATTACCATTATCCAAATCTGTACGTACTTAGTTCTGCATATTCTAAACACAAGTATGTACAACATGCAGGGTTTCCTTTAAGTGCAATGCTGTCACATGCACAACACCAAGACTGAAATTTGTGTGATGTCACGCAAGAGAGTTCACAGTTCTAACTGTGTTGCCAAAACTGACTTTGTCTGTGCTATCCAATTTGTATTAAGTTTTGAAATTTAGTACAATTATCTCTTGCATGACAAAACATACGATTTCTGTGTTTTGCAGTACAGACGTTACAGTAACATTGCACTAAATGCAGACAAACACACCCGAGAGGTATTGTTATCACATACATGGCATGCAATATGCCATGAGCATCTTAATGTGCTGAGATGTTCATGACAAACTAGCAAGACTGCCGACCAGTTAGCTCAGTTGGTAGAGCACTGAACTACCGTGCGGGAGGTCGCGGGTTCAAAACCCCGGCCGGACCAACACTCATGGTCTTAAAATAATTGAGTAGAAAGTGCTGCCTTTGTAATGGCATCTGCAAATGGTTAGACTTTCTAGTCTTCTCGGATAAGGACGATAAACCGTAGGCCCCGTCTCACAACTCTATCTGTAATGTGGGACGTAAAAGAATCCATGGCACTGTTCGAAAAGAGTAGGGCGTGTTCCCGGTGTCATGATCTATTGGTGTGATTGTAGTGCGCATATGATTATTAATATAGAATATGCGCAATTTAAATGGAGTATTCTTTTTTATTTTTTATTTTTTTTTAAGGTGGATGAACAATACTCAGATACAGCTGATTCTTGGACCCAACTTAGGTAGAAAACAATGCAGTTCTTCAAATTTCAAGGGTGATGATATGCAAAGTATTTTCATTAAAGTTAACTTTCTTTAGGGATTTAGATATACGTGAAGTGCAGAGGCTGAAATATTTTGTGAAAAACCTCTTACCAAAGAACTGCATTGTTTTGTATGGAGCCGTAAGTCTTTCACTTCCATGATAAGAGTAGTAACTCTACGAGGAGAATGCTTTATGCCTCCTAATAAGTTAGTTTGAAGAATTTGGTTTATGATCGATTCAAGCTTATTGGTTTGATAACTTGTCAATTCTCATCTGTTTGCTTAATAATGAAATAATTTCGCTGTGCTCTGTGCAGATTGATCGTATCTCCATGGAAGTGAAAAGGTTCAAAACTCATTGGCCAGATTCCGTACTTAAGTAAACAGCCACTGCTATGGAATAACGAAACTCAAACTAGAAAAGGTAAGATGTGGTTGCTGCTTTCCAAAAGTGCAATTTGCTTTTGATTAGACAGGAAATCATGCACTTTGCAATGTTTTACAATTTTTCAGCATGAATTGCAGGTCCAAAACGCATTTTGCTGGCAGTTTCACTCTTGTGCACTAGTTGCACACTAATGTTTTTCTCACTGCTTTGTTGTTGCAATGCAGATGATATTCCCATGTCTTATGGCTGCCTTGGAATTTGCATAAACAGCTGAAATCAAATGAAGGAATGAAAGGGAGAAGACGTTAATTTGCTCTTGATGTAATTTTAAATTTACCTTGTGTTTTCAGTAAATACAAAGCAATTTGAATGTGAATCTAGTAGTTGATTAGATGAAACTTGACCTGAGAGTGATTTGAATCAAATTTAAAGTAGTTGGATTGTGGGCATTCTGGGACAATTTCATTTTGATCGATTTTTTTGCGAAATCGTGGTTTTGGGTGTGGTCGATTTTTGATGTTACGATTTTTTTGCGAATTCGTGGTTTTGGGTGTGGCCAAAAGTTTGCCTATCGACTTGTTTGATTTTCGATCGATGACTTGTTTCGTCGAGTGCCAATTTTTTCGTTTGGATCGTCGATGTCCTTTGGGGGGTGGGGTGGGGGCTGAGTTGTTAAAGTGGGATTTTGGGTCGATGTTGGTACCGGCTGGCATACGCAAACGAAATGGCTAACATGGACGTGAGATTTGGGAGTCTTGAGAGTGACATTGAAAACTATCGTATAGGTGAATTTTATATTGCTCATTATGGTGAGTATGATGGTTTATTGAAGGATTTGGAGATTTCTGAGGATCCGCATGAACCTTATCCTTATTATATTCGATTGCGTTATGTTAATAGTGAAGGTTTGGGATTTCGTGATTTCATATGTTCGGTTGAGGATAAGATACTACGTGGTCTTTCAAGAAATCGTGCCTTTGCTAAATATGTTCGCTTACTATTTGTTTTATTGGATAGAAAGGTTGGTGACTTTGATCTCCATGGTGATAATAAATTTGCAGTAAATGGGCTTCCTATTAATGATATTGTTAGACGTGCTTTGAAACGTGCAAATGATAGTTATAATTTCAGTAGTTGGATTTGTAGTAAGTCTGGTTGTCATCGTTATCGCGATTACCCTTATGAGACTAAATATACCATTGATGACATTGATGACATTGGTGTTGATCTTTTAGATGTTGAGATATACATAGATAAGTTTAGATTGTTGCACAAAAGAAAGTCTTGTATAGATTCTGATTTGGTGGTTGAAGCAAACAGAAGAGCACACAAACGCATTTTCAATGATGAAATTCGGGAAGAGTTGATGATTGTAACATGGCATCCAGACAGGTTTTTGGATTGGTGTGTTGACATAGAAGAGTTGAAGTTTCTGGAAGAGCTTTGGGGAGTTGAGTGTTAAACATAAGTGGTTATTTTTGTGACATGTATCGTGTCACAAAAGTTAAATATGGTGGTTTAAGAGTTACAATGTCAACATACAATTGATGCTATGGAGAACTTGACAGTAAAAGACTTGAGGTCAATAGCCAAAAGAGCTGGTGTGAGTGTTCGAGGATTCAGAAAGGCTGAAATGCTCACAGCGTTATCCGATATACAACCTGAGAACTTGACAGTGAAGATACTACGAACCATGGCCAAGAGGTCTGGTATTCGAGGTTCTGGCAGCATGCGTAAAGAGGCTCTCATTAATGCCGTCGGATCCCCACGAGTGGTTGAAGCGAATGTTCCAATCCCTGGTCCAGTTAGACCCATAAGAACAAGACCCGCCCGAGCTTCGTATGGAAGGGCTGTTGCTTCTGCCAGGCGTGAAATCATTCAGACCACAGATTGGATAGATCCAATGTTAGAGATCCAAACAGGAGGGCCATCACCAGGAGATTAAGAAGGGCAGCTGCTGCGGTTAGAAGGGAACCTGAGTTTTTCATCCCTGAAAGACATGAAACGGCTCTGAGAGGCTTTTTGAGGACTTATATAGTAAAGGGCAAAGCTGGCTACGATCCAATTACATTTCTTGGCAAGGTTAGAACACCATTTCGTAGTTTGTTGCATGGAATTAGGAAGCCATTCAAGTTGAAGTGTATTCTTTCATGTGGATTCGCGAGGAGGAACAACCAAGATAATCGTGTTATTGAGCGGAGTCAAGGTCATTTTCATTCACAGATGGAGACAGTGACAGATTCAACAGACACACTCGCTTTGTTTGATAGCATCAAAGCTAAACTTGTTGAATTGGTGCAGAAATACGAGAATGAGCACTCTGGATGGGTGTTTGAAAGTGTGATTGACTTTCGTATCCATTTGAACCCGTTTCAACCTTTTTCTGGAAGTTCGTATATTAAATTACCACCCAAATTGGCCACTAAGAAGGCAATCATCAATGTCAAGAATGAAGACCATGAGTGCTTCAAATGGGCAGTGACATCTGCTGTATTCCCTGTAGAGGTTCATCCTGAGAGATTAAACAAAGAGATGAGAGAAAACTCAGAGAAACTCGATTGGTCAGGGATAGAGTTCCCCGTGGCAGCACTCAGTACAACTCAGATAGACAGGTTTGAAAGGCAGAACCCATATGGGATCAACATCCTTGGTTATGAGAATGGCGAGCCAACCCTAATCAGGCGCAGTAAAAAGTCAGGGGTGGAAAAGATAAACTTGCTCTTGATATCAAACGAAGAGACAAATCACTACTGTTGGATCAAAAACATGTCAAGATTTGTCGAGTATAATAAACATCATGGCACTCGTTTCTATTGTGACAATTGCCTAAACTCGTTCAATTCTAAAAAGTCGTTGGACGACCATATGGAGTACTGCCTAAACAACGAGTCAGTCAAAGTCCAGATGCCCATGGAAGAGGATGGCAGCCCAAAGTATATTACTTTCACGAACCACAGACGAAAGATGCAAGTGCCATTTGTGATCTATGCTGATTTTGAGTGTTTCACAGAGAAGTTGGACACTTGTTTCCCGGATGACAGGGATAGCTTCACAAATCAATATCAGAAGCACAAGCCATCAGGTTTCTGTTACCTTATCAAGTGTTTCGATGATAGTATCTTTGAGCCCAAGTTGGTGATGAGAACAGCCAACTCGCCTGAGGATGACATACCACAAATGTTTCAGGAAAGCTTGGAGGAGGACATCAAAAAGATTTATGATCAATTCAAGTCTGAAAGGAAGCTTGTAATGAAGAATAGCGATCATAGGAATCATAGAAAAGCCACACATTGCCATATTTGTGAGGGTGAATTGGGGAACGATAAGGTGGTCGACCACTGTCATCTTACAGGTAGGTACAGAGGAGCGGCCCACAAGAAATGTAACCTGGAATTCAGCACCCCCAAGTTCTTTCCAGTCATCTTTCACAACTTGTCTGGATATGACAGTCACTTGTTTATCAAGAAGATGGGAGTGTCAGAGGGTAAGATTGATTGTATTCCACTCAACGATGAAAAGTACATCTCATTCACCAAAGAGATTGTGGTTGAAAAGTTCATGAAGAAGGATGATGATGGTAAGGAGAAGGAGGTTCAGATTAAACGCACCATTAGATTTGTAGACAGTTTTAGGTTCATGGCAAGTGGTTTGGCTAGATTGGCTGACAACTTGCCGAGAGAGTCTTTGGCAAACCTCTCGAGATACTATGAAGGGGCAAACTTTGATCTTTTGGCTAGGAAGGGAGTGTTCCCCTATGATTGGTTTGATGGCTTTGACAAGTTACAAGTGTCCAGCCTACCACCCAAGGATGAATTTTATTCGATATTATATGACACTGACATATCGGATGACGATTATCAACATGCCGGGAACGTGTGGGAGACCTTTGGTATGAGAAGTTTTAGGGATTACCATGACTTGTATCTCAAAACGGATGTGATTCTGTTGGCTGATGTATTTGAGAACTTCAGAGGGGTTTGTATGAAGAATTACGGGTTGGATCCAGCATGGCATTATACTGCGCCTGGACTGGCTTGGGATGCTACGTTGAAGATTACCAAGGTTGAGTTGGAGCTTCTGAGGGATCCCGATATGCTGATTATGGTAGAGAATGGTATCAGAGGTGGAATCTCAACGATCTCGACGAGGTATGGAAAGGCCAATAATCGATATATGAAGAACTATAACCCCAGGCTGCCTACAAAGTACATCACATATTTGGATGCGAATGGGCTCTATGGCTATGCAATGACCAAGGCGTTACCAACCCACGGTTTTGAGTGGATGAGTGATCAAGAGTTGGCAGACTGGAGGAACCATCCATGCATATTAGAGGTGGACTTGGAGTACCCATTGGAGTTACACGACCTTCACAATGATTATCCATTAGCCCCAGAGAGGTTGGATGTTGATGGCGTTGTTAAGTTGGTTCTCAATTTGAGAGCCAAGAAGAAGTACATTCTACACCACGAAGCTTTGAAACAGTATTTGTCATTGGGTTTGAAGTTAACCAAGGTTCATAGAGGGATCAAGTTCGAGGAGTCGGAATGGCTGAGGTCCTACATTGACTTGAATAACAGTTTGAGAGCCAGGGCTGAGAATGATTTCGAAAAGGACTTCTTCAAGTTGATGAACAACTCAGTGTTCGGCAAGACCATGGAGAATATTAGGAAGAGGGTGGATATCCAGTTGGTCACTGAGGAGAAGAAAGCGCGTAAGTTGATTGTGAAGCCAAACTTCCATCACAGGAACATCTTTTGCGAGGATCTGACCGCCTTCCACATGAAGAGAACGAGATTGGTCTTTGATAAGCCTATTTACTTGGGGTTGTCCATTCTGGATCTGAGCAAGACTGTCATGTACGATTTCCATTACAGGTACATAAAGCCCAAGTATGGGGAGAAGGCCAAGTTGCTTTTCACAGACACGGATTCTTTAGCCTATGTGATAGAGACTAAGGATTTTTACAGGGATATCAGTCCAGATGTGAGGGCTAAATTTGACACCAGCAATTACCCCAGGGAGCATCCATCCGGGATTGAGACCGGAGTGAACAAAAAGGTCGGAGGGATGTTCAAAGATGAGGCTGGTGGTGAACAAATCACGGAATTTGTGGGTCTGAGGGCTAAACTGTATGCTTTCAAGACGGACAAGGAGAAGGAAGTCAAGAAGTGTAAGGGTGTTAACAAGGCAGTGGTTAGCAAAAGCATAAGTTTCCAGGATTACAAGACTTGTCTTTTCAGTGGCCAATCCCAGAGACGGAAGATGAACACCATAAGGAGTCATAGCCATGACATCTACACTGAAACCATCAATAAGATTGCATTATCACGCGAGGACGATAAACGTGTGATAATGGAAGACGGGGTAAACACTTATGCACATGGTCATTTCAGGACGCTAGAAGGTGGTGATTCAGTGTCTTGAGGTACAAATTGAAGCTCTTCGCGAACGAATCCTCGTTTTGGACCTCCACTCAAATAATACAAGACTGGTTGACCCGGTTCGATTATGGTTCGAGCCAAATCATAGACTTCAAGACTCCATATGGGATCAGTAGCCCTTCGTTTGTCCCCACCTTCATCTTCACCGGGGGCATAAAGATACCTGACTTGAACATCTGGAGGTAATCTTTTCTCATTCAATCCCACAGGTCGCTTGTAGTCTGGAGTTTTGGTGCCAATCGAGTCCATTTTCAAAGCTTCGTCGGGCTCTTTTCCAGTAATACGGGTGGTCTCACTGTTGAGGGTCTTCATGATAGCGGGCAATCTCTTCACCCAAACAGTGGATCGGGTATCACTAATCATCTCTTGAGCGTATTGATGGCTGAATAGCTTCTCACCGAGAGTCCTGTTGGCCCTCTCCACAAAAGCTTGAGCTCTATGATTACCAGCTTCACTACGCTGTATTGTCACTTGATGCTTATTCATAAGAGTTGTTACGTCACCCTTGAATTCTGTTCCTGGATCCACCATTAATGTTTGTGGCCACTTCAACTTACGGGAATAAATCCGTTGAAAGGCATTGGCAACTTCACTACTCTCCTTTGAGGTCAATGGTTCGGCATCCTTGTATCTTGACGCGATATCAATCAAGACTAAGGCATAGCGGTATGTTTTTCTTCTCACTGTATCGTGAGGAAGAAACAAAAAGTCCGCTTGATGAATCTGGTTAGGCTTATTCACACTCCAATGTGGCCGGGGTATATACTTGGGGGGTGGGAGATAAATTTGCCACAAGGCTTGCTTTTCCAACCACTCTTTGGCGACCTTTTCACTAACTTTGGCTGCTTTGGCCAATTTGGGTATGGCTGAGTATCCTTTCCAGTATCCATCAGTGGAGTAATATAATCGATTTAAAACGTTAGAATCAGTCATTTACAAAAAGAATATAAGCATTTTAAATGGCTTCTATACCAAGCATTCTTGATATCAATCGCGTTCCAAGGACTCGCGAAGGGTTGAAGGCTATGACGTCATTAAATAGGGTCACACTAAACCCATCGTCAGCCGAACCTGGTGAGACATTATACATTGAAATACCAAGATTGAGTGAAAATCTTGTGATTGTGCCCGGTAGCGTCTACATAACCTTTCATATGGTTGTAACCGGGCACAAAGACAACACTCTTGTTAATAATTTGGGAAGGAATCTAATTTCACAGTATAAGGTTCTATTTGGTGGTGAAATCGTAGAGGATCTTAGTAGATTTGATTTGTTCAAGACTTATCATGATTTGTTTTTGACAACTGAAGATCGTGAGAATAGGTTGAGACAGGGTATATCCAATGTTAACATAAGGAAGATCAGGACCAATGCGGGGAACAAAGACACAACAAAAGCAAGGGATAATACTTTAGCTGTGATTCATAACACAAGATATGCCATTCCATTGGATCACACAATCCTCAAAGATCATGGAGTGTTTTATCCAATAGGATTACCACATCCACTTAGATTTGAATTGACTTTGGCTAAAGTTTCTGATGTTGTGGTTTATTCAAACCGTGAAGCACCACCTGATTATAAATTAATAAACATGGAGATGGAGTATCAGTGCATATCAAATGATTTTTTAGCAAGAGAGGCTGTTGGGTCCTACAAATCTGGGAAAGGGTTCACGTATGAGAAAGTACTTCTTCACAAAACCTTCACAATCTCTGAGGCTAATGATGTTGTGATAAATCAGCATGTTAATGTGCCGAGGAGATCTATGACTGGTATACTATGTCTTTTCACTGCTCCTCACACAGAAGGCCTTAGGGACTCTGAGATTTTTGCAAACCCAAAGATCACATCAGTCAAGATTGACATAGATGGAGTGCCCAACCAAGTTTATTTGAAAGGTATGATGGCGACTGATTTGTGGCAATCCATAATTAAGCGAGTTGGCCTTAGTGATTCAATCAAGGAAGCTGATTTCTATACAGATAAGTTCGCTTTGTGGATTGACTTGAGGACTTACCCAGATAATGATATCCATGGAAGTGGTTTGTACATTCATGCTACTCGTGATGGGGTGACTTTGGAAATTAAGAGAGAAAAGGTAGGAAATAGAGTTCTTACATGTCACATGTTTGTTATTGCTGACGCTGTCATGACCATTGTTAATGGTGGTCTAAAGGAGATTAGATATTAGGCCGCTGTATGGTTTTCTTCTCACGGTGTCATGAGAAGAAACATCAATCTAAAGGGGTTAATGTAGTGAGTAATGATGAACGAACTCAAAGATATGATTCCATTCAATTGCATCATCACTGGTCCCACGAATTGTGGAAAGACCCAATACATAGTGGAACAGCTTCGAGGGCACTATAGGCAAGTGTTTGATTATATTGTTTTGATTTGCCCAACATATGCCCATAACAAGACTTATAGAGGCTTTGCCAAGGGGGACAAACGATTCTTTGTACTGTCGCCAGATGCCAGTGATCATGACGAAATCAACAATTTGTTGATGGATTGTGAATCGTTCTTCTCAGGTACCAATACGCTCCTAATATTGGACGATTGTGCCGTTTCCAAGGATCTGAAGAATAGGTCCAACAAATTCATCGGCTTGGCCTTCTCTGGGAGACATGTAGGGATATCGGTCTGGGTTCTCACTCAGCAACTGACATCTATAGCCAAACCATTCCGTGAAAATGTAGCTTGTGTGGTCTCATTCCACAATCCATCACAAACGGCGATGAAGATGCTTTTCGAGGAGTATGGCGGGGACCTGGATGCTGAATCGTGTAAGAAACTCAAGAAGCATCTTATGAATGAAACGTATGCCAGGCTGTGCTTCTCCCTTAGACATCCATTCCAAAATTATTTAGAGATACCGGCTCTAACGGCACAACCATGACAACTCCCGAAGAAATCATGAATGGTGAAACTGTAGTGGTGGAACAATCAACACCAAACATTAACGTTGATGATGTGAAAGCTAAAAGAGAAGAGCTGTCAATACTAGCTTGCCTAGGCTCGTCCAAGGAGTATCTTGGCGTTCAAATGGCTCTAGGTGATGTCCACAGATTGTCGGATAGGGACGTAGAGAAGTACTACAAGAGGTACAAGATGGTGTCGGGTAAGAATGTGGCTGAAGGACTAATTGATCCTCCTTTACATCTATTGGCCAGACTAGTCAACTGGTGTCTTAGTAGTTACGGCGGAATAGATGAGCCAGATGCTTTGGTAAAGGATTGGAAGAACAACCAGTTGATCAAACAGTGGCTGTCAGAATATTCTGGTTCAATAGTAGTACATGGTGGTGCGATTGCTACGTTATTGATAATAGCCATTACCGCTCTCAAGCATTTCAGACTAAGAGAGCCCGCTGCCCCTACCACCACGTTTTATGATATGGCTAATACGGATGAACTTGTTGGAGTTGACACTGTTCGGTGAAAAAATTGAAATTGGAAGTGAAACTTTTACGGTTGAAAGCATACTCGAAAGAGATCGAAAACATGTCACAGAGAACAAACTCAACTTCCTCAACTGGTTCAATGACGTCACGTTTTGTATCACTTGCTGAGACTGACTTTGATTGGGATTCCATAGTTGTGGATGACCCCAAGAAGAGTGGAAGGTACAACTGTGCCTTTTCCAAAGTCTTTGTGATGGATGGTGGTGAAAAGAAGAGTTTATCGTTTGAACTGGAAAAACAAGACATATGGGGTTTGTCATGGTCTTTCAAAGACATGAATAAAAAGGATTCTGCGAACATTAATGGAATTCAAGTTAAGTATCCATTGACATCATTTGAGACCAGGAATGCTCCAACCCTTTCGGAACAGGAAACCCAAAATAGGATTGACAAGATTGTAGAAATCGTTGGGTCCAATCTTCAAAGATTCTACAGTAAAAAAGACACCCGAAAAGAGTTGCCAAATATAGGTGATGCTAAAAAGGCAATATTAAAAACCGCTCCAAGTGATTTGGTGAAAATGCCTTACTCGTTTCCAAAAAACAAGGAGACCAAAGAACTTGACACCTCGAGGCCATTGGAGATGTATCTGAATTTCAAGACGAGTGGTGTTGGTATAGACAAAATAAGGTGTCATACTGTTTTCAAGGGTCGCAAAAGGAATGAGACTTTTAGAAACTACTTGTATGATCCTGACAACAGCACCCGAGCATGCTCACATATGGCATTGAGATGGGAGTCTGTGTATTATGGAGCACATGGTACAAACGATGCTATCGCTTCTGCAAAATTAGTGGTTCAACATATTAAGTTGAGTAAACCAATGGTTGAATTCGAACCGGTGGCAGATGAAGAGGCGGTACTTGGTGATTCGGAATATGAAGACGATTCAGACGAAGAATCAGACGAAGATGAATATGTTCTTGAGCATAACTAGGTTTAAGAACTAAGGGTTGGGTGGGATCTGACAGTTTCCTAGTATACCACTTACTAGGAGACTTAAAAGTAAGAATAAGTTAACTCACAACATGTCTGAAGAAACAAGTCAGGTTGAGCAAATCACTAGAGAGCCTTCTGTCAAAACAAAGGTCAAAGACCCCAAACGAGTTCAGGCTGGTAAAACGTTATCGGAAAAGAACAAGAGGGCCAGAGAGGCTTTGAAACGTGAAGAGGAGAGGGAGAAGAAAGAGAGTGAAAAGGAAAAGGATAAGGGTAGTTCTGTTGGTGGATGGGGTGATTGGATACCAAAATATATGTCATCCCAAACTATTATTCTGGCCACAGGTGTAATTGGCCTCGTCACCTATGGACTGTGGACAAACTATGGATATAGGATAGCTGCGCATTTTTCAACCATTTTCAAACCATCACCAAAGCCTAGAGTCGCAGAAAGTCAGCCCGCCACAGAGGAAACCGATTTAAAAGATGATCTGTTGTGATTCAAAATGGCTGAGAATAAGCTCGTAAAGACAGTTATTGGCTCTGCAGTGCTCATTGGATTGTCAGCTGGGATGGGCTGGCTGGCCAAAAAGGCTCTTAAGGAGTCATTCATCGGCGACCCATCGACCAGTATCATGAACTTTGGTCGATGGGTACTTGTGCTGACTACAGCTACGTATGTCAAAACCTATTTAGAGGATCAGAAGATACTACCCACAAGTGTTTGAAAAATGCCTTTGAGTTTCACTGAAGCAATTAAATTTGATTATATCATTGATCTTATGAGTCACATAAGACAATCATACGTTAATGCTTTACATGAAGCTGAGTATCTCTCTGTTGAGAGAAATTCAGAGGTTGAAATCGACCCCATGCCGAGTAACAGAGAGCTTATCAAATGGTACTTCAAACTTGAAAATAGACAAGAATATTATGCCAAGGAGCCCAAACTGATGAGGTATCTTTTGAGAGATATGGATAAGGATCTTGATGAGACTAACAAGTCAGAAGAAGCAGAAAGAAAGCAGGAATGCAAGCCTAAACCAAACTACCACGACCATTAGTATCCTTTATGTTTGGGGTGTTGACACCGATCGCATTATACACAGGCTCGAAATTGTTTAAGAAGTAGGACAACAAGTGGATAAATGGCGACTATAGCAATCATGCTTGGAGGGGCAGTTCTCAATGCAACAGCCTTCATTGGTGGAAACTATTTAGCAAAGGTCATTAGTGGCTCGTCTTCGACCGATCTCCAACTTGAAAGGGAGAGGCATGACAAAGCCATGGAGAAGTACCAAAAAGACTATGCTGCTTATCAAGAGAAACGAATGGCTTATATTGACTTTGAGAATCGTAGGAAGGGTGATGAGAATCAAGCCTCTGAGAACATATCAAAGACAGATGAAGCGCTAAGATTATACAATCAAATGGGCAATCCCCCCAAATTCTCAGACTATTACCGACCCAATTCAGATCAAAAGACTGGAGAAATGGTTTATGTTTCTGGTGGGATGTTAGCCTTGGGATACATTGCCAGCAAGTGGATATAAAATAATTTAGAAGTTTCCATATTCAACTTCAAATATGGCAACTGCTTATGATCCCGATTTGGATCCGACTACACTAAATGAGCCTGGCGAGGATGATGGGGATGATACACTTTACTTGAGCCCAATCACAAAGACATCAACCACTCGTCCAATTGACCCTGATGAAGAGGAGGAAACCTCATTTGGTGGTGTTGATGAAACTCGACCCTTATTGATGGAGGAGATGGAAATAGAACAAGATGAAGCCTGGGCCAAGATTAGATCAAGATTCCCCAAAGTTGATACGTCCAAGTTTACAGCTAGGTTGAATCAATTCAAACAAGTAGTCGTCAAATTGCTTAGGAAAGGATCAAAACCTTATGTGTTATTCAAAGGTGATGATGAATTGAATGATGGATTGCCGGACACCATCAAAAATAGTCTAGGCCCAATGGCAGAAGAAGTTGTGGAAGCCAATGATGGTGAGATAGCCAAGAGAAAGAATATGATATCCAAACTCAAGGAGAAGCTAAGATTCCAAAGAGATAAGCCGCTGAAGACCCCAGAGGAAAGTAGCCAAATAGAGACTCTGGAGAGGGAAATCGGTGAGCAGGAGGAGGAGATAGCTAACCTGGAAGGCGAGAATGAAGAGATACAGGAACGAATGTCATTGCGGGATCGTGTGAAGGCCATCTTCAAGAAATACGGATTCACAGTCTTTGCTGTCATGAGTGCCGTTGGAGTGGTCATTGGTGTCATAGTCTCCAACCTATCCAAAGGGCTCTCAAGATTGGGTAAAGGGGTTGGCGATGGGCTAAAAACCCTTGGGAAGAAACTTGGCGAATTGCTGCCTGGGATGGTGGGCGCTATTGTAAGCTTTCTGTTCAAGACTGCTGGAGAGGTCGTCTCATTCCTGGGGAAACATGCTTGGCTGTTAATAATGGCGGTTGTGCTTTGGTTCATAGAAGAGTTAAAAAGGAAACGTAAATGAATCAAATGAAGAGCTATTGTGTCAAAGAGAAAAAGCTGACTGATTGTGTACCTGGTAGTGAAACCTTTGCCAAAACATCCAAAGGAAGGCCGATGATGAAGTGTAAATGTTCCAGCTGTGGCATCATCAAAACTCGATTCCTCTCAGATGCTGACTATAGAAATTTAAAGATGACTAAGAAGTAATCAAACAACATGTTGAGCATTACTATGTACGAGTCTGAAGCCAGGGTGTATTTGGATCCCCCACTGGAAAAGGTTCGGGAGATCCAACTCCTCGACTGTATTGTACCCAAACGATTGGTCAACTTCAAAGATCGACAAGGCTTTCTCAAGGAGGATAATCGACCCATCTTAATAGTTCAACCCGGTACATACTCTCTACGTGACATACACGCAATATTTCTGAAAGATACGGATAATGCCAAGCTATCGATCATTGAGACTGACACTGTTGATTACTTGTATTCCAACAAGAGTTTCAACATTAAACTCACAAGAGGGATACAAATTGCTCTTGGGGTGCCTGAAACCGTAACTCCTGGAAAACTGTACCCCATAAATATACAGATTAAGGAGCCACTGAGACTTATGTGTAGTATAGTGGACAATAAGTCGTCATATGTGAATAAGACTCAATCTGGAGAACCCGTGAAACTCTCACCCTCTCACCTCCTTGCCAACATACCATCACAGGATTACCCAGCCATGCCAGCTCAAAAACATAAGAGCCCCATAAACCACTTCGACTTAAGCATCCTCGACATTGGATGGAAGAAACTTGATCTGACGGGTTCCCCCATCACATTCAGTTTACGATTCAGATAACATCTTAAAAGTAAGTGATCTTCAATCCAAAATGGATGCATATAATACGATTTATCCCAACTTAGAGGCTACTGCACCTCCCACTGATGGACCATCATTCAGACTTCAACAATGTTGTGATGCCTTGAACAAGCTAAAGTCTGAATTAAACCACTACGAGACAGTATTCAAAAAATACAACCGATCCAAGGGTGCACTTATGAATGCAAGCTCGACCTGTGGTATACTGTCTTGCGTCTTGGCGGCTGGTGGATTGGGCACATCGCTTAGTGGAGTCGGAATCATCGCATCTGTGCCATTGGGCGTGGTAAGTGGCGTATTTGTGTGTGCATCCATAGCGTTGCAACAAATATCCAAGAGAATGTCCAATAAGGCTGTGAAGCATCAAAACACCATCACACTGGCCAGGTCCAAGATAAACACCATTGAAGACCTGGTTTCCAAAGCCCTTAGTGACAATAAGATCTCCGATGAGCAGTTCTCGTTGATCATTGAAGAACTCAAGAACTTCGAAAAGCTCAAGGCTGAGATACGGGCTAAGGCTCAAAAAAATATGAGTGTAGAGGACCCCGTGGTATTGAGGCAGAGAGTGCGCAACGAAATCCTCAAAGAACTAAAAGGAGGACCATAACTATCATATATGAGCAAAACAAATACTAGCTTAAAAGTTTGACCCCTTCTACCCAAATTCTGGATAGAAGATGGTCTTCACACTAAACGATCTCAAAAACAGAGAGCCTATTACAGAATATGCCACTCAAAATGAAGTTGATGCTATTAGGGAATGGTGTGAAAAAGTAAAGATAATCATTCCCAAAGAGTTTGCAACTAAAGATCAAATTCGTTCTTTGCGTTCAAGAGTTAACAATGTAGAATCTGTTGTAGGTTGTTTAGTTGTTGGAGCCTTAGGATACATAGTGATCAATACAGCAATATATTCATTTAAATTTATATACTGGGCACTTAGCTAATTGACTTAAAAAGTTTGACCCCTTCTACCCAAAGTCTGGATAGAAGATGGGCTTAATCGATGACTTCAAAAAGAAGTATCCAAAGGCTGACCTTCACCAATTCAAATTCATACGTGATAATTATGGGGGTTACATTAGTTGGAAACATTACGGTATGACAGTCATGTCCTATGATGACCCCACTGGCAAGACATGGACTGATGGGATGCAACCAAGTTTGAAATCGCGACTCTGGATTGATCTTGGACTGGCCGATGATGACACACTGAACTCATTCCCACCAAGCCTAACCATGACCAAACGATACTACCCGATACCCGCCGTTGACTTTGACAGCCCCACCAGTAACACTACAAGCATGCTGACCTCGCTGGACATATACGTGTCCAATACGAAGAAATTCACCGCCAAGATGCGTAATGTTTTCACCTCCCAAGTTGTAACTTTCAAGTTTGGTAAACAAAGTCGAAAGTGGTTGAACGCCCCCGACATGACCTACTGGCCACAACAGCTAAACTTTGCAGTGTGGTGTGCGACCTCTGGTTGTGGAATTAGCCCCTCTGAGAGCCTCAACTACCCCAAAGTCGTGAGTAGCTTCATCAAGTTTCATGTATACTTCACCATAAGACGTATTTTGTATGAACTGAGTCTTCCACTACCTGATGAACAACCCTTTGTAATCAACAACAACCCTTACAGCAAAGTCGCTTATCAACGATTATGCGCTGAATTTGGCGTCTCAAACAACTCTGACTTCAGATGGAAAGGTGGACGAAACGGGGGTTTGGGTGACATATTCATCGATTATGGTGCTGGATACCATGGAGTAGGTGGAGGATACCAAAATGTCCATATGGTAAGAAATTACGACGAAGAGGCTGATCAATGGCCTGGTGAAGGTGGCAAATTCGCTGATGATGGGGGTAAAAAGGAAAAGGGTGATCTCATCTCATTCATACGTAATGATGACTTTGCTGATTACAAATATGCTTGGTTCATCCCAACCAGTGGCTATGGACTCACTAAAGCTGGACTTGGCAGATTGAATCGGTCTGCTGAAGCCTTTGTTTACTGCGTATTGGGAGCTCAAGTCAACACTAGAAACTCGATTGTGGGCACTGGTGGTGGAGCGATTGAGACTCAACAAGAATTCTTGGCCCTGTTTGAAAGTAGCGTGATCGAGAATGACATTTCGAGTTCGATCCAAAGGTATCAACTGGCCACTCAAGAAGCCAAATTAAGACTTGATTTGGCCATTGCTCCTGGAGTGTGGTTAATGCCCAGTAACATGATCATAAACACAGAGAGTGTGATCGGGTATAACAACAACCTCATGAAGGCCACTGATGAGATGAAATTTGGCATCAACACAAACATAAACCTGGAGACTAAGACTGTGGGAATCAGCCATAATCTAGGGCCCTCAAAAGTCAAGTTGCCACATGCAGCTGTAGAGACTAAACGATCACCACCAACGATTAATCCTCAACCTGAAATCAAAGAAGAAACAAATACTAATCATGAAACCAACCTGATACTATTAATCATTGGAGGTGGAGTTTTAGCTTGGCTGATCTTCAGATAAAAATTGAAATGACCAATCCATAGATCATGGCTTCGTAAATCATGACATCATTGGCAATCGTTGGCAGTAGATACTTCGATGACTATATAGCCTTGAAAGAACAAATAGGTAAAGCTCTCAAGAAATGGAAGCTGGATCTCTCAGACATACAATTGATTGTGTCTGGGGGTGCAGAAGGGGTTGATGAACTGGCTAAAGATTTTGCCAATGAAAGAGAGATCCCATTCAAAGCGTTTGAACCTCAATGGGACTATTATGGCAAAGCGGCTGGGCCAATTCGCAATAGAGCGATCATGGAGTGTGCGACGCATGTATTGGCCTTACCTTCTCGTTATTACTCACCAGGTACCAAATCCGCTATTAAGATAGCTAGGAAATACAAGAGAGAAGTTATAGTCGTTTATGTCTAATGATTAAATGAACTTTTGTAACGTGAAGCGCGTTACAAATGTCTTTGGATACCTCACAAAGGCCCACACTTTTCACAATCCCTTCGTAGCTTAACATGATGGCAAATATACTCTCCACTACACATATGGCACATCCGTTTCTTATTATTAGTCTTAATTCTACCATGTTTACAATAACGATGAGGGCTACACACTTTACAACGATCTCTATGTCTATCGTGTGAACAAATTCCACCACCGGGACATTCTTTACAATAATATTTATGTCTGCCATGTTGACAGATACCTGAACCGCCACACTCTTTACAATAATATTTTGTTCTACCATGTAGGCAGATACCTGCACCGGGACATTCTTTACAAGTTGATTTTTGTCGACCATGTGAGCAAATACCAACGCCACCACACTCTTTACAACAATACTTCTGAACACCATGTTGACAAATCCCAGCACCACCGCACTCTTTACAACAATATTTATGTCTGCCATGTTGACAGATACCTGAACCGCCACACTCTTTACAATAATATTTTGTTCTACCATGTGGACAACGTTTTCTTGGTTTAGCTTGAGCACTATCCATTGTGTATATACCACTACAGTACAACCATCGACCATCAATTACACTTTTGTAACTTGAAGCGCGTTACAAATGTCACACATTCTCTCTATTTTACTCCCACGCTAAAACCAAACTTCCGTTTTAATACCACGCCCAGTATAAATGCATTCCATTCATACTTTTACGACATGGCAACCAGCAATTCTATAAGTGGGTTTGATGTTTACTTTCTAAAGGCCCGTTTCTAACGTCGCTCAGGAATGTAATGACGTCAATGTAAAACCATTTTGAACCGGAAACTTTGACCACACACAAACAAAAATCTTTACGATTAACACTCAACTCCCCAGAGCTCTTCCAAAAACTCCAACTCTTCAATGTCAACACACCAGTCCAGAAACCTATCTGGATGCCACGCCACAGGCATCAAATCATCATATAGATCTCTGTAGAAAGTACGTTTGTGGATTCTTCTATTGGATTCATACAATAGTTCTTCTTTAATAGACTCATGAAACACTTTTTGATGGGATACCAAACGATTATAACAAATGTATCCACATTGGACTGGTAGAAAAAACGTATAGTATCTGTAATAATGTCTACATATGATATACATAGCATTAGCAACATGTGATGAATATAAATGAATAAATTCTTGTATTCCTAATCTATCCATTCTGTCGCTTATCGTAGCATCATGCCATTTAATAGATTCTTCATTCCTTATCCTACACATTGATCTCTGTTCCCAAGCCAGTCCTCTATTTATTTTTCTGATTGACTTTGTCCTCTTCTTAACGATCTTGTTTTTCACCTTGCCCATCGTGAATGTAAGCTACTACTCTCACCACTCCCCTCTAATATAACTTTTGTAACACGATCCATGTTACAAAAATATCATGCATGATTACCAATGAGTCCCCCAACGCTCCTTCAACTCTTGAAACTCTTCCAAATCAAGACACCAATATACAAACCTACTTGGATGCCATGCTATAGACATTAGCTCTCCCCAAATATCATTTCGGAAAATACGTCTGTGTATGCCTTTCCAAGCCTCATGTAACAACTCGTCTTTGAAACTTATGTACACCTTAACTGAGAGATCTCCGATAAGAAGGTCGTCGACAGAATATGGCCGTTCGAGATCAGAATCCATCATCCCAAACAGAGTGAAATCTTCGGCACCCTTACATAAATTCTCAGCGATGTCTTTGATACACAACTTATCAAAGTCTTTTGAATATTCATATACTATCTCGTTATCGTCAATGGGAAAATGAGCCATGGTAAATACAAGACGAACCTTCTCAACAAAACACTGGTTGAAACTAGACACCCTATATAATATGCTTGATTTGCTTTCTTCTAGAAAATCATTAACTCCTAACCAGTTCACGTTGTCATAGAGAAAGTCAAATGATGTTGGCATTCTCATCTCATCCATGTAAGGCATTTTCGCAATCGTATGCCAGCCGGTACCAACCTCGACCCAAAATCCCACTTTAACAACTCAGCCCCCACCCCACCCCCCAAAGGACATCGACGATCCAAACGAAAAAATTGGCACTCGACGAAAAAAGTCATCGATCGAAAATCAAACAAGTCGATAGGCAAACTTTTGGCCACACCCAAAACCACGAATTCGCAAAAAAACCGTAACATCAAAAATCGACCACACCCAAAACCACGATTTCGCAAAAAAATCGATCAAAAGGAAATTGTCCCAGAATGCCCACAATCCAACTACTTTTAAAGAACTTGAATTGTTCCTTGCATACTTAACTCTTTAATTCCAAACGGTTATCAGTGTAAGCAATTTCTCCTAAGGTAAGGAATACCAATAAAATTGATATGAGTGAATGATTACCAATCATAAACTATTGTGATTTGCTGACAAATTCTCATAACTGACACTGTATGAAATGTATTAGGGCAGCAAAGGAGAATTTGCATCTTGACATTGTGGTTTATGGGATTAGACAGCTGTCGTTCTCTCAGTACGTTTGTACTGATTTAATAGTCACCGTAGGAGCACCAAGGTTTTTAAAATTCATGTTGTGTCCAAGAGTTATTTCACACTTTACTTTGTCTACAGCTGATTGTAAACTCAACACAAGGTTGGCACATTTCACTCGTGAACAATCAAATCAAAAGGAATTTTCACTAAATATTATATAATTTTGAATGTCCACATGAAATGAATCCAATCTTAGGGTCAGCAGTGGCCAACTGGAAAGCTTACAGCTCCTTTGGCCACTGCACACGATACATCAGCAAAGTAATTCATCTCTTTTTTTTCCTTCTTCTATTTTTCCTTTTGGCTCATTTTAATACCTATATTGTAATTATGTTTTTCTCTTGTAATCGTCGTGTAAAATAAAGATTGAATTGAATTGAATTGAACTTCACTAAGTGTTTTAACTTAAATTTGAATGGCATGGTACTGGAAAATTTTGAAGTACAGCACAACAAATCGTAATTAACTATAACGCGTATGCAAAATTTGCAAGTGTTTTGATTTCATGGCGGCGTAAGAAAGGAAAATTGCTACCGGACACTTATAGGCTTTTGCATCAACAAAAGTAGTTGTAAAAGGCCGGTTCTGGGACAATCATTTTTTTTCCGGGTCAGTTGTATTTTTTGTGTCGATGATTTTTCAATTTTTTTGTTTTTGTTTTTTGGGTCAATGATTTTTTTTCCGATTTCTGTTTTTGGGTGTGGCCATGAAATGTTTTATGAATAATTAATTAAGGTGTGGTCACAAAATGTATCTTTGTGGGGGGTGGGGTGAGGAGTGTGAAATATTGAAAAATTATTTTGGGATGGTGTAGCGATTGGTATGTTTTGGAGAAATGAGTGAAAAGTTTATATCTCAGATTTAATGCTGGTTGAGACTGGAGCATATTTGTTACTTGAACCGAGTAACAAATACCCAAGACTTAGTATTAATTAAGAAGGACTTAGATGAAACTCTACAATTCTAGATAATATTCTTAGATTCTACAAGTATTCATATAGACTGTATACTAGAAAGTCTCTATTTTTGTTGATATTTCTGTGGACTATTCTAATTTTTTGTTGAGCATTATAATAGATGATTTCCTAGAACATCTCTTGTTCAATAAATGATTTCCTTCAAATTTAAATTCTGAACATTCATAACCGCATCAGAAACCAAAAACATATAACATGTAATGATTCCAGTTCCTCCTTTTTCACGATCTATTTCAAGTGTCACACCAGTATAAATATCATCTAGAGAATAACCATTACCATGAATTTTATTATCGGGATAGGACCTCAAATCGATCCACAAAGCGAATTTGTCCATGTAGAAATCTTCCTCTTTGATAGAATCATTCAATCCAAAGCGTTTAATAGCCGATCTCCATAAATCGGTTGGATTCATCCCCTTGGAATAGAGTTGGTTTGGTATCCCATCAAGGTTAATTTTGATGGATGTGATTTCTGGATTCACAAAAGTCTCAGAATCTCTATTTCCTGGTGTATAACTATTTGTGAATAGGCAAAGTATACCAGTCATGGATCTTCTGGGAATATTCACTTGTTTAAAAATTTTATCATCATTAGGTCTTGAAATTTTAAACGTTTTGTGTAAGAGAATGTCTTCGTAAGTGAATCTTTTCCCCACTTTGTAGGAAGCTAGTGCCTGAGTCTTCAAATAATTACTTTATATGCATGAATACTCCAAATCAATGTTAGTCATTCTATAATTTGGAGGTTCTTCAGCCTTCGAGTAAACGACAATATCATCAACTGAGGCTAGTGTAATTTCAAATTCTAGTGAGTCATTAGTAAACGCTCTATTATAAAACACACCATGATCCTTGAGAATTGGATGATCTAGAGGTATTGCATACTTAGTGTTATGAATCGCAGCAAGATTAACCTCCTTTGTATTTAAAGTGTTTTTATCACCAGCATTTGTTCTAAGTTTACACATATTTTCAGAAGAGATGCCTTGCCTCAACCTATCTCTACGCTCCTTCTTTGGTAAATGCAAATCATGATACGTCTGGAATACATTGAATCTCTCAGTATCTTGTATAATTTCTCCACCGAATTTAACTATAAGTTTTGAGATGAGATTTCTCCCCACATTATTGACTAGAGTATTGTCCTTATGTCCTGAGACATTCAGATTGAAGGTGAGATATACACTGCCTGGAACGAACACAAGATTCTCTGATAATTTCGGAATTTCAATGTATAGTGTTTCACCAGGATTAACAGATGAAGGATTGAATGTGATTCGATTCAATGATGTTTTCGCTTTCAAACCTCCCGATTCTCTAGGAAAACGATTTGGTTCAAGAATTTCTGATATAGTAGTCATTTTATATATATAATCAGAACAATCTTTAAAATGTTTGAAAAAAAATTACTTATTCTGCCTCTCTTATTGGACTTTCCGCTGGTATTGGGTGGGTTGCTAGGAAAGCCCTCAGAGAAAACTTTCTAGCAGATCCATTCCACATCAACATAACTTAATTTCATAAGCTTATAAATTTCATCATCCATTTCACACATTCTTCCAAAACATACCAATCGCCACACCATCCCAAAATGATTTTTCAATTTCCAACACTCCTCACCCCACCCCCCACAAAGATACATTTTGTGACCACACCTTAATTAATTATTCATAAAACATTTCATGGCCACACCCAAAAACAGAAATCGGAAAAAAAATCATTGACCCAAAAAACAAAAACAAAAAAATTGAAAAATCATCGACACAAAAAATACAACTGACCCGGAAAAAAAATGATTGTCCCAGAACCGGCCTTTTACAACTACTACAAACAATAAATGAGGTGCAAGTGTTTTAGTATAGTCTTTTTAAGATTCGGAATTGCTGACTTGTTACTCGAAGATATCTTTAACCGAATTTGTTCTCAGTAAACGTAAAGCTTCTCCTTGATACATTTGTAAATTTTGCCGTGCCTTCGAATGATATATTGATACGACTTGCAGCGAAATGACTTTGTAGCAAAACTACCGTACCACTTTTTGTGGAACGATCTGACCATGGAGCGAACTGACCGGATACCATGCAACGTTGAGAAAGATGACTGAGACACATCCAAACCGGTCGCACCGCATTTTAATCTCCCTAACCACTTGACACTTTAAACTCGGCACGCTTTATCCCCACGGCACCAACGAACGCTTTTTATTCAGTTAATTTAGTTATTCCAGGAAGCTCATTATTTTTCTCGACTCGAAACTCGAAAGACTTAACTCGCGAGTCGGCAAACTCGACTCGAGACTCGATTCTCGAAATTTTCGAGGATCGTGAATCGAGTCTTGAGTCGAGTTTTGCAACTCGCGAGTAACTGTCAACTTACCTTTGAGCGGTACTGTAATATTATAGATATTTTAAAATTTTAATTTTAGATTATAATTTTAGTTAGGGGACCTAAATAGTGATAATCTCATGGTCCTCCTTTTCAAATACTCTTTGTACTCTGTATTTGAATAAAGTATTTATTATTATTATTATTATTATTATTATTATTATTATTATTATTATACACATTACCAATGAATGTTTTCACCAACAAAGTTGATTGTTATTATTAAAATTTTTAAAAAAATTATTATTATTATTATTATTATTATTATTATTATTATAATGAACCTTTTGTTGCTTGTCTGTGCAAATTAGAGCTTGTGATAGCAAACCCCTGTTTGTTAACCTGGTTCATTTCATAGTGGATTGCACTAGACCAAGTATAATCCCATGTGAAATATTCCAAACTGAGAAAAAAATTACAGGTCCAGGAACCACGGAGACCATTTTAATGTGGCAGGGCTAAAACGTCAACTCTGTAAAGAACTTCTTGATTTGTGACCCGATCCTGCCACCGTATCCGCATAATTGATCGTAGTGCTCTTGTGTGGAACTGTTCCAGCTGTTTAACATGTCTGCGATACAGAGTCCAGGTTTCGCAGCCATAGAGCAATGATGGAATAACTACAGCATTGTAAACTTTGAGCTTAGTTGCAAGGCGAATGCCTTTGTGCTGCAGGACCTTGATGCGGAGCCTGCCAAGTGCCTGGTTTGCTTTCTGTATCCTGGTTGTGATTTCTTTATCCAGAGAGCCATCATTGGCTGAATCCAGTATTACAAATATCAAAATTTAAATACCTTCAAAAACCGCACAAAGTTTGGAGCAACTTCAGAAGGCTAAACTTCAGAATACCCGGCCACAATTCCGTGACATTAAAGTTCTGCTCCCGCAGTCCCGCAGTCAATAAATATCTGCATATGGAAACAAAAGAGAAATACATAAGAAGCATGCTCCCCCAGTTCTGTAGTCATCCGCAAATCAAAAACTTACGCTAACGCATGAAAATACCAAATTCTTTAATCCATGAGCCGAAACAGGCACGATACACATGAATATACCTCGTTCTATACTCATGTGCCACAAACAAGCACAATACATGGGAGCACTAGTACTATACTCTTCAAAAATTTCTTTTCTTTCCCACTGCGGGACTGAGGGACTGCGGGAGCACTAGTTCTATACCCTTCTCATACCTTGTTTTTTCGACTACGGGAGTGCGGGACTGCGGGAGCACTAGCTCTATACCCACTCCATCCACTTTATTTCTTTTAAAATATTTTTTGCCCATTTCTCTATTTTAACTTCAAGATTGCCATCGCGACTGCGGGACCACGGGAGCACGAGATTAATGTCACGCAATCGTGGCCGGGTATTCTGAAGTTGCTCCGTTAGCCCAAAGTTTGTTTAATCCCTTTTTTTGCAACCAACTCGCCACAAAGGCACAATCTTTCCCTTGGAAATCTTCTAACGAGTCCGCCATGATCGCAACTCGCCACGTGCGAGGCAACCGGAGAGTTCACATAAAATCGAGGCTACGTTCAAATTCCCCACTCCCTAGGCATGGGGATCAAATGCCCCACCCCCTGGACGACTCTGATGATCAAATTCCCTCCTCCCCGGGACGGCAAAGGTGTATGCCCGGGGGGGGGGGGGATGTTGAAGCTTCGATGTGACCGATACATAATGTTACTCATAATGCGCACTTTTACGTCTCTCTCTCCCTCTATATATATATATATAGTAACAGGCTACTGATAAAATAAAAGTAAAACAATTTGAAAAAGAAAAAAATATATTCTGCATTGGAAAAACCACACCTCTCCCATGCCTCCTGTATTATTGTTCCCATTGACGTACATGGTATGAATTATTAACCATTTTCCGGGGCAATTCAGTGAATTTTTTGGTCGGCTAACCGAGCGGCAATTAAATTCAGAGACTACAGTTAAGATTTACGAGACAAGTTTTACTGGAACGCTCTGTTTGGAAAACGAAATTTGCGTGTATGCGAATAAAATCCTTTTAAAGGTGTTGGCATTGTTCCACCGCTCCCTGCCACGCATGATTCACTTTCTCGTAACCAAAATAAATTAGGTCCATTTCGTGTTGTTGTGGTTAGAAGCGGCAGCATCATCGATTCATGAAACATGATCTCGCAGTAAACTTACTTTACGCCGCATCGGATGGGATCTGGAAGTTCAAAGCGATTGGTCATTCAACCACACACGGCAAATGACGCTTGTGCTAACTTAACAGAGATTGTTGAACCAGACCTCATTGATGCACAGCAGACAGAGGACTTAAGCATGGAAAATACAGAAAAAAAAGCTGACTTGCCCAGTGAGGTACAACATAATGAGTGTAATCTAATTCAACCAAATTTTATCTTAGAAACTCCGAACGGTAACGTGCTCTGCAAAGTAGAGGACGAAGCTAGTAAACTCGAATCAACGAAACAGAAAGAGGTAAAGGAAGAGGGAAGAAAGCACGAAGCGGAACCTGTGCCACAAGAAAAGAAAAATACTGACGAAGAAACTACAAAGAAAGAAAATACGAGTTTCGATGACCATTCTGCTTTGTGCAACTCTTTCTACGAAAAGTATCCAAGTGTGAAAGGAGTCTTTCAATCTTTATTTAACTGTTACCAAGAGCTAAATGAAGCCTTGAACAGTGAAAATTTAGTTTCCTCGACTTCCACCGTCACTTTAGCAGAACGAGTGTTCGCATCTTATCCAAACTGTAAGGTTCGGCCAAACAAAGCAGGTTTGACTGACTTCGCCTTGGAATTAGGATTTCCCAGACTTATCCATGATATAATAACAACGCTCATCAGTGAATATCCAGAGATAACCAGCTGGGACCGAGCGAAAGATCTAGAAACCAAGAAAACCGGAAGTCAGCAAGAGTCGACTTCAGCTTCGCAGGTACATGTTACGAAACCTGTTGCGTGACTGTTGTGTGATTGTCACACTTTCAGACCAGGGTTTAATAAATAAGCCCCTATGCGCCCAGAAGTGATTGAAATGACACTTAAAATATCAATAGATTCTCTAGCAAATAGATGATAAGGAAAAATCAACCCCCAACAAAAAAATACAGTACTGGAATAAGTGTGGATGTACGGTAATGTACTCTTTATGAGAATCATTTCCCTCTCAGATTTTGAAATTTAACAAGATGAAGACGTGATGCTACTGTGTAGCATCATTTTTAATGCCTGTCATTGACTGCACAAAATGGTCTTGGTAAACTGTAAGTAAGAAAGCAATGTATGCCCTCACTGTATACCTTCCCACTTCACCTGCTGTTACTGTGACTTAACATTATTATTATTGTTGTTATTATAATTATTATTATTATTATCACCATTATTGCTATGTACATGTATATTTCAAATTTGCAGATAAATACAGATGAAGAAAAGGCAGCCAAACTGAGAATTGCACAAGATCTCATAAATAATTTGATAGGAGCAGTTCTGAATTTTACTGATTTACATGATCCATTCTGCCTTGCATACAGCGAGGCAGGTATGGTGCCTGTTTATGTTGGAATGATTACAGAGCTCAAGGATTCTATTGCACACAATGCACGATTTGTGGTGAGTCCCAAATGATCAGCTGTAACAAAAAAAATTTAGTAATAATGATGATGACGAGGGTGATCATGATGGAAATCTGTGCACCCTCTTTCAGATACAGTGGCAAGGGGCTGTGGATTAATACAGAATAATTGGCTAGTCATGCCCTTAACTTTGGGTCAAAGATGCAAAAAGGAGGAAAAAAGAAAATGCTCTTTATGCTGTAGCTATGATTTCATATTTATGTTAACTGAAAGTAAAACATACCAGATCAAGCACTTGCTATGCAGGTGAAAACATAGTTGATTAGGCTTGACCTTCCCAGTGTATTTAAATGTTAATGTAATTTAATTCAAAGAGAGAATAAGATGGAACAGGATTGTCCAGGGCAAATTGCATTTGCTCTTACCCATCTGGACATTGCAAATGTTAAATCTCTAACTCTATTTAGTGAATGAAGTGCTTAAAATGAAAAGTGGTTAGAGGTATAGACTAAGTTAGATTGCAGCTTGGGTACTGAATTAGTTTTAAGATTTATTGACATAATTAGATATGTTGTTATATTATTCATTTTTCTCTAGGATCCCAAGACACAAAGCCCCTCTAAGTATACAGTTCGAGGAAAAATACTGTCTAGAAGCCTGGGGACTCTTCATAATCTGGCAAAACGTGTGCCAATTAGACACGCATTTGCTGCTTGTGATGCTTTGGGTGTTTTGATACCTTTCCTAAAGACAGAGGTGACAATGTATGCAACAAAAGCACTTCTTGTCCTAGCTTACCTGATCGATGAAGAAAACAATCATTTAATAATGGCAGATGAGGGTGAGAACTATTACATGATTTATTAAGGAAGTATCAGAATTGAGAAAAATTATCCATTTCTTTTCCACTGTTTTTTATAAATAAGTTAATTTAAATAAAAAAAAGTTTAATTGACCTAAAATTTGATTTATGCCATTATGTCCACAGTTCTTTATTATTATTAGAAAATAGTTGTACTTGTGTTTTTTTAGTTGATAAGTTGTTATGCTTTACCTTTTCACAGGTCCAATAAAGTTCCTGACCAACACTTTGAAAACAGCTGTGACCATGAAAAGCCACAGATTTCTTGGTTTTTCGGCAGCAGAACTTGCGGAGGGGTTAACACAGATTGCTGTCAATGACAAGAACAAAAGAACGGTAAAAATGCATTTAGGAAATAGCTTGTATTAGTTTCTTAAAATCCCTGGGTGCAAAATAATATTGCAATCCCTGACATATTATTCCACAAGGAACTCATCCCTAATTTTGACTTTTTTTGCAGATTGCTCAGTGTGGAGCAATTCCAGTATTGACCGACATGCTAATCAACGCTAGAGACGATCTTGAAAAAGTAAATGCATGCAGTACTCTGTGGACACTGGCTTTTGATGCTGAGAACAGAAAAGAAATCAAAGCCAATGAAAAAGCTGTCAAGAGGTTACGTGATTTTACTTCCCACAAGAATGATGGCATACGACAGGCAGCCGCTGGCACATTGTGGGAAGTTGAAGTGAAGGAGAAACACTCTGAAACGCGGTCCATGGCTGGGAACGAGGATACTGCAGGTGACACGTGAAACTTGTTATAAAGATAAGGCACATCCTGAGTTTTGATTGGCTACATGCGCGGGCATAATGAACCTATCCTGTCCGCTCGGGAATTCCCTTGTTGTCCTGTTGGATGTGGGCCTTTTCCTTTTTGGTCAAGTTTCATTGTCGAAGTCTGTCTGTCTCAGTGTATTTTCTTTTTAATGTCTCCTTACTTAGTTAGTATGGAAGACTAGTAGTCTTCAATTCACCATCTCTTAAATCGGCCTTCTCACTGTTTTGTTTTCTTTCAGACTCTAAGCACATTATGATTAGTTATCAATGGGATGTACAAATTTCCATGATTCAGCTGAAGAACAGACTGCAAGCTGATGGCTACAAAGTGTGGATGGATGTTGATCAAATGGGTGGATCTACTTTGGAGAGTATGGCTAAAGCCGTAGAGGACGCATGTGTTGTGTTGATTGGAGTATCACAGAAGTACAAAGAAAGTCCTAACTGTAGATCAGGTATTCATTTCCCTCACACCTCCCCCCTGAGTATAAACCGTAGAGGACGCATGTGTTGTGTTGATTGGAGTATCACAGAAGTACAAAGAAAGTCCCAACTGTAGATCAGGTATTCATTTCCCCCACACCTCCCCCATGATAAACCGTAGAGGACGCATGTGTTGTGTTGATTGGACTATCACAGAAGTACAAAGAAAGTCCTAACTGTAGATCAGGTATTCATTTCCCTCACACCTCCCCCCTGAGTATAAACCGTAGAGGACGCATGTGTTGTGTTGATTGGAGTATCACAGAAGTACAAAGAAAGTCCCAACTGTAGATCAGGTATTCATTTCCCCCACACCTCCCCCATGATAAACCGTAGAGGACGCATGTGTTGTGTTGATTGGAGTATCACAGAAGTACAAAGAAAGTCCTAACTGTAGATCAGGTATTCATTTCCCCCACACCTCCCCCATGAGTATAAACCTAGAGGACGCTTGTGTTGTGTTGATTGGAGTATCACAGAAATACAAAGAAAGTCCTAACTGTACATCAGGTATTCATTTCCCCCACACTTCCCCCATGAGTTTAGACCGTAGAGGACGCTTGTGTTGTGTTGATTGGAGTGTCACAGAAGTACAAAGAAAGTCCTAACTGTAGCTCAGGTTTTCATTTCCCCCATGCCTCCTCTGAGTGTACAAGTTCGCTATCGCTAAGCAGCATATCACATGTTTATGATGTTGCTGCTGTTTGTGATCCTCGTTAGTTTGCTTGATTCAAAGGGAATGCTGTTGGAGTAGAGTTTGGAGAGGATGGTAAACACAATACACCTTATCAATTTCTTTCTAGTTCTTAAGACTTGTTACTAGTTCTTAAGATTCGTTTTGTAGTTCTTAAGATTTGTGGGGTAATTAGATGGGTGACAATTTACTTCTTAATTTTGGCGCGAAATTTCAGCGTTAATTTATAATTTTACATATAAAATTACAATGTTGTTATGGCAACTTCTCTTACGGTGCCAAAATGGCGTCTAGGTTTGAAAATTTTAAGGAGTAATTTGTCACCCGTGATATCCCATAGGTAATCACATAGTATACTCGTTAAATTAGTGAATAAAAGGCGCGGGAAATTATTAGAGTGTGGACAAAACGCGCGTGATCTTGAAATTATTCCCTAATTTCACTGGTCACCATTTGATTGCACACAATAACGTGTTTTCCACAGAGAAATAAAATGTTAATTTGCAGACATGATTCCCCTTGAGCCAACAATTTTTACACAAAGCTAGAGTTTGATATGCTGTACTCTGCATTTAAGGTGATCATACAGTACTTGACCCATCAGCACAAAGTTCAATATAAACCTATAACTGAGGTGTGCTTGTGTCTCTTTCAGAGGCGGAGTACACATTTCAGCTTCACAGAGACATCATTCCTCTTATGATGGAAAAGAGGTACAAACCTGATGGCTGGCTTGGTATGGTTGTGGGTTCCAAGTTTTGGATTGATTTTACAGACAGACATAAGCTCGACAGTGGTATTGAGAAACTGAAGAAGGAACTTGGTAACAGAGGAACCTACCAAGGCCATAAAACTGTCACAGGTATGAAAACACTGATATTTATCCACTGTTAGGGCATAAGAAGGCGCGATATAAACTCTCTACTCTTTGTGATTGATATGATTTGCTCTAGAATGTTTCATCAACGCTACTGAGTGACACAAAAGTTACTAAAAAGAAACATATAGTCAGCGATGAACGCGGCATTCTTTCACAAACATTTCATATATTTGTATAGGTTATTTTTTGGGTTTCAGATTTCTTCACATAGGTAAGTATAAATATAGTGAAGGAACTAGATGTTTGTTTTCGTAAGCGTGCAGTTCTAGCCACTGATATCTCAAGGAACGCCTGACCAACACATTTCATTTGATTCTTTGCAAAATAATGTTTACCTTTAGATTTACAATACAGACATTGGCCTGGACTGCAAGCTGTGTCTCTTATTTTTTTCCTGTTGATGTGAGGCGGAAAAACTGGTTTCTTTACCTCACTTGCATAATTATTCTTTTTGTAACAACAATACGCTGTTCTCATTTCTGAATGTCTACCAAAGCGTTATCAATTAGTGGAAGGGGATCCATTGATCCATTGTATTTTGTTCACCATTTTTCTTTTTCATTTTCATAGTGGTCAATGCAGACATGTTGGACGCCGTTCCAGTCCCCTCTATCAAAAACTGGACCCAAGATGACGTCAAACAGTGGCTGGTGGACGTAGGCCTGCACGGTCGGTGAGTGCCACAGTGGCCCGGAAACGAGCCATCAGTAACGTTGGTCCAGGTACTCACGTGACTTGCAGACAAACGTTACAGGTGGTTCGTTGATTAAAAGCCTATTAGCGCTAACCTGTGATTAAACAATAAACCTACGAGCGACACGGCTCTTTTGACTGGTGATTGGTTGCTTACTCGTGAATTGCGAAATAAACACAGTGATCAGACCTGATAGGAAGTCCTGATAGAGAGACTACCTCGTGGGGTGAAGAGGAACTGAATGGAATAAAAAAAACGGAAATGTTTTTGTTGGAGTAATGGATAACGCCATTTTGTGGGGCGGAATAACGAAATAACGACTTCTGGATTAATCAAATTTGTCGATTTTAGTGAATGACAGTTACGCAGCCTTCGATCTTAACATTCCTTTTTAGTATCGTGGGCTGAAGAGGAATAATGGTGACCCGCGATTATTCCCCTTCATTCCCCGAGACTACCCTGCTGCGGTCTGATAACAAAGCAGCTGTACTGTTGTACTGAGGGTAACAAGTTTTTACGTATTGTGCACTGCCAAGGTACTAAAAATATTTCTTTACCTTTGCCTAACCTTTGACTTGGGAATCGATTTATTCTTTTGTTTTATTTGTAGAATGAGCCCGACAGCTGTCAAGCGACTGAATGGCGCCTTACTAATACGTCTACAAGATCTCAGAAGAGAGGTTCGCTGAGTACTTTTGCTATTTTTGTTTTTTTACGAAGGAGATGTATCTGATATGAATTGTCTGGCGTGACTAATGTAGCGTCCCAAGAATATTTTACAAACCGGAAAAGTAAAGAACTTAAGGTCCTTTAAAGCAGCCGTTTGGTTTAATTTTGAAACGTCTCTAACGCAAGGAATAGGAAATCACTTCACTGCACTTTCTTCTCTGTAAACGTGGTCACAAAGTTAGCAGCGGACCAATCAAATACTGCCTCCGCTCTAACGCATTAATCTTACAGATTGATGTCTTTTTTTCAGCGGTAGGTCCCTTTTCCCTTTTTTCGTTTATTAAAAATGTCTTTTTTTCTGCAGAGTCCGGAATTTTTCTACTCCTCAATAAGGAAAGATTTTGGAGTGGCAAACGTATTTGATGTGTTGGAGTTCACAGACGAATTGGATAAACTGGTTAGATAGTTGGTCACTTGAGAGAAAAATACGTCATTCGAAGGGAGTGTCCAGTGTTGTCGGCAATTGAAGTTGATTGAACTGGGGGACTGTGACGAGTTGCGAGGAAACTTGCAAGACAGGAGTCCACTGAAAGACCATTGCGTAAACAAAAAATATGTCGACAACAGCATCAAATCTTCCGCAGACCTTTTGGATTGAGAAGATGAAATGTGCCTGTTCCCAGTCTAAGGAGGATGCGATCGCACTGTTACGAAATAAACGGACATGGAAACTTACCCCCCGCCTCCCTCTGAGATATTAGTGGGGAACTTAAGCAAAACACGACGACCACGTCGAATACAACGGCGCCAAACAGTAGCGTTGATGAACGAAACAATGAAACTGCACGTGCAAATTCAGTCTGGTACATTTCTTTGCCGTCCTCTGTAAAACAGCAACGTGAAATGACCATTTTTCGGGTTTTCTGGAAGACACGAGTGCACAACGACAAAATTGCTGAGAAAAATTTGTAATGAACTGTGAACTTGTTAAGTTGAAAAAATTGGCGGTTTGAAAAGTTATGGGAAGAGAATGAAACAAGCCTGCCGCCATTGGTGCAGAAGAAAAACAAATCCATTTTTTTCGAACGTGCCCTCCTCAGTGTCGTCGCCGTTCTTGCTTAAGCTCCCTATTATTTTCCTCACCGCTCCCCTACTTCGTCTCCTCGAATTACTTAAGTATCAGCTCAGCTCTGTAGACTGGTAGATGGGATGCTGTCATACAAGATGGTACTTAATGCCGCTTGTAATGTTTTTAAACCCGCTACAATCTGTGCAGAAAAAGAAATGGGAGAACAAAAACTTTGATTGGTTTGTACACTGAATGTATTACTGAAGCAAGTCATCAATGGTTCCGTGAAATTTACGTTCATTATCCCCTGAAAACGTGTTTCTACCGTTGAAAAAACCTTATTTTTACGTCCTCTTTAAACCTAGTCGTGTAACTCTGTATGTGTTCTTTGCTCAACTTAACTGGCTGATTGGCTGACTGTCTTATGATCATGGACATTATGTCAACGGGCGGGATGAGAATAAAACAATATTCAAATAAAGTTTTTTCATGCCTCTGCACTGTTACCCACGACAAATAACTTCGTAGCTTTGTCTATTTCCTGCGGATCCCCAACTTACCTCTACAATTTTATGAGATTAATTGAGCAGACGTTGAAAAACAACAGAATTTGATTTGTTATTTACAATTACAGGATATGAAGCGGTCCACCTCGTAGAAAGTGGGCATAAATTCTTTGTCTGTCGTTTCATTGATGATGAAACTTTTCCAATCAGTATATGAAAATTTCAGGTAGAAACATGTTTTCGATCAACCTGCTGTGAAACTCTTTCATGTTAAAATCGTGAAGTTCTGGTTACCTAGTATTGTTAGAATGCAGAACGCTTTGTTGTTAAACAAAAACGAAAGATCTGAAAAATATTGCTACTTCAATACAGAATGATCTCTCAGTTATGGAAGTTGTGGTTATGACATACAGGAAAAAGTGAGTTTAGAAATAAAATATTAATTAACACCACAGGAAAAACGACAAACAACCTACTCACATCCTGTGTTTTGGCTTTGAAATTGCGGGGAGTTTATGAATTTCCCCCTTCATTCCCTTCAATCATTGATAGCGGAGTAACTGTTTTTTGATCAATACAAGTTTTACAGGAAATTTCTAGCCATTTGGTGTCTGTGTTGGAGGACATTATTCAAATTAATCAACACGTTATAAGGGGAACTGTAAATATTGTCGCCCATTTCTGCTGTTGTTCCGAAACGCAACCACTGCGATCACAAACTTTCTATACATCAACCAAAGATCTTATTACGGTGGTTGAGGTTTTCACACAGGAGTTTCGAGATCAATTTTAGAGTCTTCATGCGTTACTCTTCAATATTACAATCCTTTCTAAGCTTCCCATGATGTTTAATGGCTGATACTCATGATACAAAGTATTTACAGCGACTGAAAGATTTGCAGTCGGGTGGGATATTCTCTGCAAATTATTTGGACGACAGAGGACTTTGTCATCTTCACTACGCAGCTTTGAAAGGCTTTATTCTTTGTGTAAAATGGTTGGTCAAACACGGAGGGAGTCTCACCCACAGGTAGAACTTTCATTTCTCTGTTCAGTACTAAACTTGCTGTCAGCACTTTCCGTGATCGTTTAATAATTGATGCTAAAATACAAAAACAAAATATTTATTAAGCAATTTTCAGTTGAGTGTTGCCAACACTCAAGTAAGGGACGACTGTAAGCCATTGCAAATTGACCAATCAAAGCAATCTATAAATTACTTTCAACACTAAAAAACGGCTTTAATATCATGTACAACCATGAATTTAGGTTCGAAAAACGTGAACTTTTATTTTACTATCCATAGACCACTCATAGATTTGAATATGAATCCGAAGCAACGCTTATCATATGTTCCAGTTAAGGATAATTTAAGGACTGCAGTGAAATATCCACACGACCTGTGAATTATATGATAAAGCAGAGGAGTTAATCCAAGTATTTCCATTTAGTGCATTAAAAGAGACCGTAAACTTAAGTTCTTAAAACTAGTAGGCACCACTTCCCTCAAAATGTTTCATCGTTACCATAACAACGCGGCCTTTCTCTATGAAACAGGTCAGTAGAAGGATCCGTACCAGCCCACTACGCGGCCGCTGGAGGCCATCTTGACTGCCTGAGGTGGATTTATAAAAGAGCCGCAAAGAGCATGTCTGTTGTGGTTTGTATCTTTCTTCTTTATACAGTATTAAACCAAATCTAGTCGAATTTATAGAGAAAACTGTTTTGGTGCTTCTATTTACACAGGACTACAATGGAGCCACGCCTCTTTATTTTGCAGGTAAGAAACTGTTTTAACTCTCCTAACTCCTCGTTCCCAGGGTCCTCTCTGTATCTCGAGGTAGAGAGAGGACCCTTGTAACGAGGTTGGGTTTGACCACTACTTCCCTTTATTACACGTAACACGATAATTTTATTCCATAAAGTTGATTTGTAGAATTCTATTACGCTTTATTTTCACATGTGAAAAGAGCGTATACAGCCAATCAGAATGGCGTACAGGTGTTTCACGTGTTAAAGTATAACCAATCAATCATAGCGCAAGGTCTTTCTGAGCCAATCAGAATCGTGCATCGTTACATTCAAATTGCTTTCAGATTTGGCGCCTTTTTTAGCGGCGCGCCTCCTCCAGATTTTTCTTGTGAAAACGGAAAAGGCGGAGGAAAGCTCTAGGTTTGTGTCGGTTGGTGACCGTTGGTTGCTCCGTAGACGAGTTTGTAGACTTTGTACAGCATCAAGAAAACAAAAACACATTGAGACAGATGTCTCGTTGCTCAAAAAAGTTTTAGTTTCAAGGAACGAGATGTGAGAGAATGAAAATATTGATGCAAAAGATCTCTCCAATTTTCTGCTTCTAGTTCGAACGAAAGACGGATAACAATACGAACCCACATCGCTCAGGTATTTTCTTTCACGCTTTGATCGTTATTTATGAAAGAGTATTCCTCAACCATTATGAAGGAAATGACTTCAGCAGTTTATTTTCTTGATGTAGTGCGGACCAGTGCGATATTTTCCATTGCTATTAAATTTGCATTTGCTTCTGTTGTTAGTGAGTGTTTACTCAGTTCTAATTTGTGTTCCGAAAACTCTTTCAATGAAAATATTTCAATGAAAATGTTTCTGTTACGAGTTGTTTGTATCAAAAGCCCTCACTCGCTCGTACCTCGCTCGTTCCGGTTTTTGACACAAACAACTCGTGAATACAACCCCGTACGTCGCACTTTCTATTAAACAATTAGATTATGAGCTCGAGATTTCTATTGCGTGATAGTTGACGAGGGCGCAGCCCGTGTCAACTATCACGCATAGAAATCGAGAGCGAATAATCTAATTGTTTTAGTATAAATCTACTAGTCGTTCAAAACTTTGTCTTTTCTGGAACAGCCTCGACCAGTAAACTGTCTAAATCTTCTTCACGGACACTTCGAAAACGTGAAGAAGCGGCCGCCATTACGCTACTCACTATCTATCACAGAATAGATAGTGGGTAGCGTAGCCAATCAGAGCGCGGCATTTGTGATAGAACGCTAGTAGATTTATACTAAAACTATACATATTGAGTACCATAAATCAATGGATATATCGAAGAATTTGCAGAAAGAGCGAAATGGTAACTCCCTTAGTTGTCATTATCTACTTGTTTGACGATAGACTTCTATTTAAAGCAGAATTTGTACATTGATTATTAACTTGCCACTGTTTTGGTTGATAGGACACTTCTAAGAAGCCGCTGTAAGTTTATTTAAAACCGATTTTTGCTCGAGCTGCTGACGATCAGTTTCCGATCTTCCTCGGAAAAGATCGACAATGACACTCGGAAGTGCGCTGTATTATTAGTCCTCTATTACTCAGCTCGGCAGGTTTTTGAATAATTGGAAGTTTGATGCATAGACCAATACAGGTTTCTGTGTTCAAAACTGCCACAACTGTCTTCTCTTTCATTTTAGCTCAAGAAGGCCATTTGAACTGTTTAGTTTGGCTTACAAAGCATTCAGGGACAGTTCACTCTCAGTTATCTGTGAGTGGCATGACCGCTGTCCATGTGACATCACAGGAAGGATATCTGGAATGTCTGAAATTTCTTGTAGGCACCTGTGGCTGCAGTGGACTGGCACGAGACCAAATATCAAACACGCCTTTACATTACGGTATGTCAGTGATTCCGTCATTTACATTCTAAGCTAAATTTATCAAGTCTGCCGAAAAGTGACCAATAAAATTTGAATAGTGAATCAGGCCAATCACATCATAGCCTTCTCTGTAACTGACTAACAGCCAATCACATCACGGCTTAAACCACCAATTTCGATTCTGGACAAAGACGAGATCATCTCAGGTTGTTCAGTACAAAGCAATCAACTTAAACAGTGGTTATATTCAGAACCAGCTACACTGGGATGATCAAACTGGACAAACAACTATAGCTCTATCGCAACTGCAATGTAGCTCCATACTTAATTGGGGAAAGATCTCATGTATATACCCAACACGAAACCCCAACTACGTAACACACGTTAAATTATTCAATGCACCATTCAATTACGTCAACGTACCATTCAATTACGTACAGGGGACTCGTGGTGAGTATATACATGAGATCTCTGCCTTAAATTGCAATTGCAACAATGTGTGTTAAAGGAGAACTGAATACTAGAAGTCGTAATTTTCATAACCACTTTAAATCAAAGAAATAAGTGTAACTTGTGCCAAACAACATAAAAACTTGAATCTTACCTGCCAATATTGACGAAAACGGTGAAAATCCACGGTCTTTTTCCGAAATTGAGCGTCCGCCATTTTGGCCGCCATCTTGAAGGCTTAGCTCCCTAGCGCTAAGATTTTTGCTAATACTGCAAACATGAAATCTTCAGTTTAGTTCCTGCTGTAGTGCAAATAAAGAATTTATTTCATATACGTAACCAATATCAATTTTTTCAAACATCTATTTATTTTAACCAATCACAGCAGCTGCCTCTGGTCGTCGAGCCTGTGTAGAGTGGATTCTGGGTAATATTGGCAGCCGGGGCAATGAAACGAATAAAAACGGGTCCAGTCCTCTGCATTTAGCAGCACAACACGGGCACTCGGATGTGGTAAAAGTATTGGTGAGAGGGTAAGTCACACTACGTGTTGCAGTCACTCCCTCTGTACAGTAGGGAAGGTATAACGCATTGGTGAGTGAACTCTCCATCTGGCCCGAGTGTACGTATAGTTCCCGGATTGAGCGTCATAAGTGGGCTGAGTTTGACGTTAGTTTGCTCCAAGAATCACCACGCTGTCTATCCATACATATTTATTTTCTTGGACAATTCTGTCCATGGGGGAAAGGCGCAATGAGGTTATCCCTATGTGACGCGCTAACCCGAAGGCTAGACCAAAACAACGGGAACAACGTCCCCTACTCATAACGATCAGCGTGTGGGTTCTTTAACGTTTTCACTAAGTTATCATGAACAAGGATTGTGAGACGGAGTTACAATTTATAATGCTGGGGTGGGGTAGGGTTGGATAGAATGGAAGTACTCGTGTGTACGTTATACTACACTACCACCCTGTGGTTCTCATCGCTCATCCATGCTCCTATACCTGCACTATGAACACAGCAGAGGGTTGATTGACCTCGATGTTTACTATTGACAATTCTTACGTACCTATGACGCAATGAAAGTGAAAATGGGCTACTTTCACTTTCACTGTTTCTCCGTTGGTTATTTAGACACGGAGTATATTTCCTAATTTCCATATCATTTTTATCTTCATGAGGGGTGCTGCGATCGGCATTCGTGATATACTGGGGAGAACTGCGTACGATGTCTCTGTCGAAAGTGGTAACGAGGCATGCACAGTGTTTCTGTTTCAGGTGGGTTGTGTATCACTCCTTTTGCCATAAAATTCATTGGATGTTGTAGTGTTCGTTACTAGAGTGAATTCCTAAGTCATTAAATAACCGATTATCATACCGCACTTTAACCGCAATCTTGTGATTATACCACTCTATATATTTATTGTAAACAGCATTTAAGAGAGAGATTAATAAAGTAGTAGTGTGAAGCACATCATTTGTCGTCAATGGGTACTCTAACACACAGCAGTTGTACCACTGCAAAAGACTATTTACTTTATTAATTTTACTTATTTATTTGTTTTAAGGCAGAGGTAAGAAACAGGCAAGTTTCTAGAGCTTTCTCAGGTAACCACAAGTTCAAACGAGTACGGTTTGAAAGAAAAGTAATCGAGAGAGACACGGCGTTACAACGCACAACTGAAAGTGTTAACACAGAAAGGCAAATTTTGAAGCAGCAAGTTTATTCATTATACAGAAATAATAGAACAAACACTGACGTCCTGAATGGGCTTGGAAGTAGAGTTGATCCTCATAATGGGTACAGGCGACCACGCCTAGTACCTACCTCCTTACAGTTGTACAGAAGGTACGCCTCACAGCCACCCCAAAGTCAAAACAGTTCTGTGACAGACTTAAGGAGAAAAAGTCATCCGACTACCTCCGGTTTACTACCTTGGTCACGAGTTTATAGAATGACGTCATCAGCAGATAATGCAGCTGACCGCTATCAACAAAATGTATTCATATCCAGACTTCTCTCAGAGGAAAACGAGCATCAAGGGACGAAACAACATTTTACTGCTTCACGAGAACTTACGGCAAGTATTTAGGAGTATTGAAAGTTGGGCTGTGAGAGGTTGATTCCAAGCATGATTCTGATTTTGGTGGAAAAGTGGCGAGAGCTCTTTTGTCAATCACCCATGGATCAAAGTTTTGTGACAAAGTTACTTCCCACTCTGAATTGGAGCCGATGTAATTCATACTTGGTGATTGACGTAAGACCCGGTGCATGATACGTTGATAAATCCTTCCCACAGTAAACTCTCTCGTAAGCGACTACCCTTGGTGCACGACAAAACGGTCGCTTACGGGAGGCGGTCGCTATGAGAGAGTTGACTGTATTAAGAAATAAATGCAGTGTTACGACGCTCAAGGATACATCCATTCACTACAATCAAGCACATTGACGGTTTCAAGTAAGCCAACATTTTATTTTCTTATTTCTTCTCAGATTATGACCAGCGAGCAACCTTTGTCGATCAGCCAGAATTCATCACTCATTTCCAGAATACTCTTGAGTAGAAGAAATAAGATATTGAGTCGAAACGCCACGTGACATTTAGATTTTACTCAAGGCCAGTAGTCCGTTCAAAAAGGTTCTTAATGTTACCTTTGTAAAACTTTCTTTCCTAATACTTCTCTACGCAGAAACGCTACCCATCAGACATCGCTCATTTTGATGACGTCCTTATTGACAACACTAGAAAGCGCAGCGTCTTAAAACGTTTTTACAAGTTTTCAAAACGTAAGCTGACGAAGTCATCCAGCTTTGTGATTGAACGTGTACCGAAAGCAATGGATAGTTTTGCAGTAACGGAACAAGAGGACTTCCTGTCGAATTCAGTCGAGCACCAAGCCACAGATGCCTCCTCTGAACAAGAATTTCATCGAACAATAAAACACAATAATGATCACACGATCATGCGTTCTAGAAAACATAATCATACGGATAAGGATAACACTAAGGAAGGAAAAGTCAGAACAACTGAAATTCGCCCGGAAAAGTTGAACAGAGAGAGGTGCATTTTGGGTAAGGAGTCTGGAATATTGAATGAAAACGGGATGATCTGGTGAAGAAATATTCGGGGATGAAACTTGGAAATCAAACGAACCTGATATCAACACCGGAGTCAGGCAGAACCTGCCTCGCTGGACGAAGGAGAACAAACTTAAGTGGAAACGAGTCTGCAACAGATTCAAACTTTCCTGTCGTTCTTTTTGCATCATTAGTGGCATTTCTTATTGCCCTAATTCCAGCAACAACAACAAAAACAACTTTATTCGTACTCTGGTATACAGCATTAACTTAGCATGACATATTAACAAGTGAAGAAATGGTAAACGTGCAGCGTGCAACCATCGAGTTATGGACGCACGCGGGAGGTTGCTAAGCACGAAAGAAGAGTGAGAGATGCTCGAGGCGCAGTTGAGAGCATCTCAAGCTTTTTGAGACAGTGATTTGCAAAACTCCCAAGTGCGTCCATAGCTCGATGGTTGCACAGCTGCTGCGTTTACCATTTCTTTGATAACATAAGACTTCACAACTTTTTTACTGGTAAACAATCTGACCTCAGAATACAATCCATGAGCAAATGGATCGCGCGTATTAGCCAATCATAACGCGCGCTTTCCCAAAGCTATGTTATAAAATGTAAAAGAATACAGGCTGCTGTGTATTAAATAGATTTAGGCAAACCTAAAAGCGGAGCTCCTCACACAGTCCCCCAAAAATGCTTGAAAACTTGTAGAAAGAACTCAGCTTTATGCTTATGTCCCTCCAAAACCGCTTGAAAACTTGTAGGAAGAAAATGTTTCCTCCAAAACCGCTATGAATAATTCGTTTCTTCAGCAAAACATTGTAGACTGCTGTAGACTGCTGGCTGTAGGTTGTGTAGCCGCGGCAAGCCGCGAAAAGCGCGCGAAAAACAAAGCCTCGTTTCGGTTTAAGACCTTCTAAATATCCCGGATGACTATGGCCACCATGTCGGGGCAACATCGTCGTCGCTAGGCGCACGCGCCCGCGAGCCATGCCGCTAGCCACGATGACCATGAAAACTCAAACGCATGGTTTTCTCAATTTCTATCCTCGCACGGTAGTTATGGGGCTCCGCTCTGCGGCTCTTCGAGCCGCTGTGGAGCTCCGCTATAAACATACAGGCTAGAAAGAATAATAACGTTCTTATTACAGAAAAAAAATACAAAAATTTTACTGCTCCTTTTTGCTGCAAAAAAGAAACAGCACAGTGCAACCTTAAGAAAACTCTATTTTGAAGCTTAAAAGCGATTTTATGTCAAATATCGGTTAAATATGGTGTGATTATGGCAGTGTTTGTGAAACACGTATCTCTCACGAGACATCCAGTTAGCTGTCACGCCGCTTTCACGTCCCTTCCTCGTGGCCTTTGTTAGTAGAATCTCTCGATCACAGCATCTTTCGTTTTCGTTGTTTTGTAGCCTTCAGATCAAGTAATGTCCAGTCTCATTGTTGTTTTCCTCTGTTAGTAAACAACAAAAGTAGTAATGCCAGAACACGGTAAGCAAACCCCATACCAAATAGTACAGCTACGCATGCGGAGTAATTATCCAGTGAATACCCACTCCTTGTGGCCAGCGCATGCACATACGGCGCCATGACACTAGGATAGCGATTGGCTTCCTTCTCAAACAAAGCTTCAAGATACCAGCGACTGTAGGATAAGTTATACAACAACGGGCCAATCACTTTATTGCTGTTCATTTTGCACAGAGACGGAGAACTCCCTGAAAACGGATCATACAAAGCTCGATCAGCGTCTTTCCAATGAGAGTTCTTGTACAAATGCGGCAGTCAGTTGCAAATTCCGTAACACTGAACTACTAAAACAGCTGTAATGTTTACAGGTTTCTAAACACTGACAGTGTTGTTTCACCTCGACCCAACAACTGAGCTTTTTTATTAACCACCAAATTATTGTGGGACGCTGTAGAGAGAGTCAGGGTAGGGAGGGTAGGGAAGATGTTGAAGATGGTAGTGGTGAGACAAATAATTGCTGAGAAAACGTTGAACGCGATTAGAATATAATGGACTCCCCCCAAAATAAAGCCTCAAGCAATAAACACAAAAACGTGAAAAACGGATTTTTGAGGGAGGAAAACTTCACGACATTGAAGACGTTACTTACCAGACACAAGCGCGCAGATGAGAATATACGTGACGGAGGCCATCTGAGAGTTCTTTGGACTGAAAATGGCGGATATGGCATATCCTACACCTGTACAGGCAAACTGCGCTCCCAGTGTTGCAAGATAGTGAAAACGAAACAGACCTACAAAGTACAAATGTAAACCGCAGGAGATCGTAAATATCAAGACACTTTGTTACGTGGCTTGGTTTAGGTTTTTAATGGATTAGAGGAAAATGCTTTACATTTGTTGCACGAATCACTACTTGATGCAACACTGAATTTGTGGACAGCCCGCCGTTGGAATGTCAGCTCTTTCTAATCGGAAGTGTCACTCACAATATTGATGATTTCTGATTGGCACAAACCTCTGGGAGCAACGAGCGAGTACAGCAGGCTCAGGTAAATTAGTGGTGTAAGAAGGATGATGGGAACTTGAGCAACGTTAACAGCAACAAAGTAACTGAATCTGTTGATTCCAGCTGCAGACTCCCTGAGGGTCAGTAACAAACACAGTACATAATCAGACACATGTTATACTTAACTCATAAAGATATGGGTAGTAACTAAGCCTACACAAGCTTGTTGCTCGTTATTTTTTAATTTCCTGCAAATATGTTAGAAGAATTGTAGCTCAGTTTGTGATATCTTTCCTGATACCCCGGTTGGTTACTGTACCGTAGTAACGTGCTAGGCTTTGCTAGTTTTTACATTACTTATCTGGTGAATTTAGCTCTATCTCGACCTAATGCACTGTACTGCACTGTATGTGCTGAGTTTCATTGCACTGCATTCTCAGGTCCGTGCTGTGTTACACCGCTCTGTGCTGCAACTTTATTGCATAACAAAATACTGACTGCTATACTATCATACAATCATACGCAAGTCGCAGTACCCGTATTGCATCGCCATACTGCACTTTCGTATCTGTACTGCATAGCACTGCTCTGTATTGCAATGCATTGCACAACGAGATACTGACTACGCCATACTGCACGTTGCACTGCTCGTATTCCAAAGTTACTGTATTGACTTGTACTTACCTCCAAAATGACGTCCTGTAATTTCCGAAGCATCGTAAAGCTGATAACATGGCGGTCAAACCAATCGCCAAGGAGCTAAGCGTTTGAAGAGTGAAGAATTCATCAAGAGGAGCCTGGCAACGAACAAAATGAACAGTCAAATACCCTAAATTCAAATCCTCTTGGTCAAAAGTAATGAAACTCAGTTGCTCATTTATTTCTGCACAGTAGATACTTCCTATTATTTTTTTCTCAGTTCGTGAGCGGGCGGTATTCTACAAATCCTGCAATCTGATTGGTTCCGGGAGCGGGCGGTATTCTCCCATCCGGCCCGCTCACAGCGGGCGGTATCCGTTGCGTGATGAGACGTCGATACATCGCTTGCTTCGTGGCAATGTTTTTACAAACTATTAATTAAGATACTTATCATGTAAAGCCTAAACTTTCTTTAATGGCAAGTACTAATTTCGACATGAGAGCTATCACAGCGAAAGCGAATTTTACTACCCCGACGAGATGGAAAATGATAAAGAAAACATCGGTTTGCAACAACGGGGTTTTTTTGCAAGCATTTCGTTAGGTTTTAGAAAAAAATGAAAACGTTATTCACCAGCCTAGGTCGGTCCGTATTGGGAAAAACTGTGCCCTCGGTCTTCGAACCGCCCTCAGCCTGCGGCCTCGAGCGGTATCCAAGACCTCGGGCACAGTTTTTCCCAATACGGACCTCCCGGCTGGTGAATAACCTATATTTATTTACTGAGGTCGACAACAAATACGTGCGCATTTTAGAAAACCGGTGACTAACCTCTCTGCGGAGAGCCCCGAGGGTAGCCCCTGCAAGTAACACAAGGAACTGATCCAGTAGAAGAGAGCGTGCAAGGCGTAGCTGCAAATACACTTCACGCCGCAGGAAAATCCAGAACTGAACAAAAACATTTGGCATCTTTCTGCGCTGAAATGCTACCGGAACAAAAGAGGACACATATTAAAATAAAATAAAATATCAGTTGACACAATTTACCACAGGGATGGGCAGAATGCTCTATACATGTTGAAGTTAGAGACAGTGGGAACAGTGTCTTGTTTAAACAGATAGCACGAACACAGCAGTCAGGTTCGGAACCAGAACGTCGGACAACAACAAGATACCTCACAAACTTCACACAAAACGTTATATAATATTGCACCTGTTGCAGGTCCCGTATCTAAAGGATCGTCACTGGACTCTTTATTCTGAGCCAACGTAATTCCATCAAGGTCGGGATCCAGAGCAAAATTGTTGACCCCCACGGTTTTTACTGTCTCCTGTATTGATCCTCTTCCTCTTTCACTGTCTCCTGTATTGATTTGGCTGTGTTCCCACTCCTCCGCTAGTGACTGAACCTGTGGTTGACTGCTCTCATACATTCCACCAATCACATCCATGTAGAAGTCTGCGGGATTAACGTTGATTGGTTTTTCAAAGCCACGGTTATGAAAATAGTCGGCTGCCTGTTCCACTGTTCCTTGAAATACGGTTTTACCTCCCAAGCCAAGAAATAGGACTTTATGAAATTGACCTGTGGAAAAAAAATGAATCAATTTATCAGATCACAAGAAGGACGATTTTAGAGGCTTCTAGCAGTTTATTTGATGCTATACTAAGATCTCCTAAATTACAGAGTAAAAACTACAAATACAAATATTCTTACAGTGATCGAGCAGCCATTGCTGCCCCGTAGCTGGTCTCTGGTATTAAGCTACAAACCATTGTACTTTTATTCTTGGTGACTCGCTTTGCATTCTCCCAATTCAATCAAATTAGACTGTGCTCAAAGGACTTCTAAATGGTTCTCGTAAAATCAAAGTTGTTAGTTTTCTCTGTACCCGAAGACACACAAAGAACAACAAACCCGCAATTATAGCTTAGAGTAGATCACGGTGGTAAGTAAATCGCGCGGGAAAACGGTTAGTAGCTAGTTGTTCACTACCGTTCACAGTTTAAATTACCTTGCCTAGCAATTCAAAACCAAAGCTATGGCCAAGATACTCTTGACAGTCAACTGAAAATCTCTTTGCGTCATAGGTTGAATTGCATACCGCTCTTTAGTGAAGTAAGTGAAGAGATCTCACTGGTGTTATTAGCCACGTGTTCGTCTTTTATTACAAAGCAGTTACAACAAATAGACAACGCAAAATTAGCTGTAACGTACTAAATATCTCGTATCTTGGTTGATGGATGACGCAAACCACAGTCAGCTTTGCCTTTTCAGCTACCGCTTTCAAAGCACCAACGACCATTAAACTTGATGTGCTGTCAAGGCCGCTGAAAAAATAAATAAATAAACAAATAAAGAATGGTCACACTCGATAAAGTTCGCTTCTGCGACATAAATTGGTAGGATGTGTTGCTGTCAGTCACAGGTGGCCTAATCAGCGTCAACAACAATTCTTTTTAGAACTGCCCGCGCCAAGACGATCGAACTGGACAAACAACTGATGACGTCATATGCAAGTTAGATATAATTGGTATTTGTGATAATCCTTGATCAGGCTCATATTTCTCCTTCTATTCTGTTATGTGTGCCGGAGGAAAATAAGGTTTGATATCAATTTACCTGGTTGGCTCATCTAGAAAGAGCAGAGTTGGATCGGCTACCAGTTCCATTCCAATGTTCACTCTTTTTCTTTGTCCACCGGAAATGCCTCGTGTCTCCTACATTTGAATAGAATAATTATGGTCAGACTGATAAAATAAATTTAGTTCTGGATATTGAATGATTCAGATGAAGTCCTCTAATGTGTCGTCAGTTTCAAACCGTTTAGCGATCGTTTGTTCTTTTATTCATAATGTAGAGAACAAACCTCATCGCCAATCTTGGTATCCTTTACCCTTTCCAGGTCGAGCAATTCGAGAACCTGTGAGAAAAAAGGACAACAATACTTTTGGTACTTTTGATCAAACCTTATCAGGTCCAATAAGCGAACAGGAAACAACTGAGAGGTTCTCGTGTATTTCAGCCATTAAACAATATCAGTCAATCTTGCTGTCCTTTATAATGGCAAAATACTCTGTCTCATTGAAGCATTTATACTTCAAAATTGGGAGAATTCTAAATGATAGCCTCCAATTTTAGCTGGAGTATATTGTGTCACGTGACACATACTGACCAATGACACTGGAGCCAAAATATTACCTTCCTTAAATTGTAACGTCTTACAAGAACTTATTGTGTCGCGTGATACATACTGACCAATATTAATCACACAAGAACTTCCGAATCAATTTCTTGGTGCAACGGTATGTATATACGCACGCGTCATTCCGTGTTTATGAGAGACTAACCCATTCTTGTTGGTTCTGACAATTCACCGCTTTCAAAGAGTATTGTTTGGAAGACATGTGCTGCCTAGCTCATCCCACTGGGCTCTTATTGTTTTACTGTTAAGGTGACCCTTTTTGTAGCTCGTAACAGTTACTCCAGTTCCCTTTGTTCTGACAACTCACTGTATGCAGCACGTACTAACCTCCGTAATTTTGTGGTTCCTTTCTTCATTCGATGTGGAAGAGGGGAGCCTGAGGTGAGCTTGATAAGTGAGAACTTCAATCACTGTCAAACTGCGATGCATCACATCTTCCTACAATCACCATGGCAACAAAGTCGTTATACAGTTTTTATTCATTCATTTGTCGCTTATCTATTTGAGAGAAAAAACCCCATTAGGTTACCTGTGGCACAAACCCTGTTATGTTCCTATAGGTTCCCAAATCGTCCACCATTGTATCGTTGATAAAAATGCGACCTGAGCGATTCTAGGAATTAGAAAAAAAAAAAGATTGAACACTTCAGTGATTTTTCAGCAATAAACCTGTCAGTGTCTAGTTTATAGCGCATGGCAATCGTTCCTGAGCTTTGTGTTTTGTTGCTTTCCCTATTTTAATTTTCATTCGCCTTAAGATCAGTAGCGGTTTCTGTATGAAGCAATGCTCAGTTACCACGGCAACAAAACGCTTGTAAAACGTTAATGCTCTATGGTCACAGAATGCTCTAGTCCCGTAGTACGGCTTAGTAAGTTCGTATCCTGCAAAGCGTTCTAAGCGCATAGGCTGTTCTTGCTTCGTGGTAACTTCAATAAAACTCCACCCCTTCTTCGCGCACCATACCCAATGGGGCCTTGCCTCTAAGATACCTTATAATACCACAGATGGGCTTAACAGCATGAGAATCTCTTCAAAACGCCCTCTAAGTTTATACGTCCTCCATTGGTGCGTTCCCTTAGTATGATCCCGATCTGGATTTGAGACCCGTTGATTCTAACATGAACCATGTGATCTCGAATCACAAATCCAGATCCGGATAATACTAAAGGAACTCGCCCTAAGTTCATAGTCTCTTTAAAACGATTAATTGGTTCCTAGACAGCTCCCAGAGTACAAACCGTTCTTACTCCGTAATATGAGGAGTATGAATCTCATTAATTTGCATTTCTGGAAATATTTCTCAGACAACAAACCGTTCTTATCCCGTAATATGAGGGTATGAATCTCATTAATGTGCATTTCTGGACATACCTCTCAGACTACAAACCGTTCTTATCCCGTAATATGAGGGTATGAATCTCATTAATGTGCATTTCTGGACATATCTCTCAGACTACAAACCGTTCTTACCCCATAATATGCTTTTCCACTGAGTGTGTTAAGGAACGTAGTTTTACCAGATCCTGACGGACCCATGACAGCTGTTAATTCCCCGGGTTTTATCTCCCCGGTAACACCTTGCAGAACCCTCCTGCCTCCCTACAAAAAGAAAAAAAATAGAAAGAAGAAACAACAGAAAGAAATAACGCTGTACGGTTAAAAATCTACTTGGTGATTGATGGCTGAAAATGGTTCACTCCTAGTAACTGCAGTGTACTAACCTTCTTCAGAACGAGGCCAAGTTCTGTAAATTTGATTGAAATTGTGTGCGTCTTAGCAACAGCATTCCGTCGATACTCTTGTAGAGATGAGTCGATTCCAACCAGTGTCAATTTCAGTCCAGTTTTAAGATTTTTCTCCATGTAATTTCGAGCGAACCACTTTTCCATATAGTGATTATAATAGAATCTAAGGATTTTTTCATGTTTGAAGCAATATAAGAAGAGGATCCACAGTAAAAAGAGAAAAACAATGAGAAGAAGGCCAGCGGGCGCGCTGACTGGGGCTGAAGATCCCTTTTTGCAAACGGACAGAAGCTGAAACAAATCATAGGCACACAATGTGTGCAGAAAGAGTCACAAAGGTTGAGTGCAGTTTTTAAAATTTCTTTTGGTTTCTCTGCCTTTCCAAACTTTGGCTAAGAACGAAAGTTTAAATTAAAGTCTTATACCGTGTTCACATCAACGAAACAGACTGAAGCCAAATCGTGTTTAAGCTTATTATTTTTAGTTTAAACGTGTTTAAAACATGGTTTAGTTGGGTGCGCGCGTTGTGAAAAGAACAAATCGTTTTGCTATAAACAGGGGACAAGTAATACAAACTCATAGAGCGTAACAAGTGAGGTAATTTCAGGCTTGCACTGGGCATATTCTTTGCCTTGCCATATTACATCAACTCCGATCCACAAAACTTAAGTGCATTCAGCTATCCTGCACTGAGAGCAGACAGTCCAAATTTCCCTATCTTATTTACATTAGGCCGCTCGCTGTTGCTATACTGCAATTGGTTAGTAATGGAGCTATCGTTTACCGGGCATTCTTGTGGCTCCGTGCTTCCAATACGACAGAAATGCCCTTTTGGGCATGTCTTTTTAATGGTAACCTCTGGACAGTAGTTTCCTTTAGGGCAGGCCCCTGGTTGGTAGGTCCCAGGACAGAGTAGCTTGTTAGAACGTACATCGTATAAAGGTACGGACTGAGACGGGCTACAACATTTCCCAGCTTCACGACACAAACGAGGGGAACTGTTCTAATGAAGTGTTAAAAATAAGGCACAATTAAACAATATACAGCACGAAAAACAAGTTAACGATTGGACTACAACATGGAACTGTCAACGAGTTGACAGTCGGCAAGTTGGGTAACGTCCAATTGACTAATTGCACTCATAGAATGATTGAATGGTTAAATTGTCTAATATAAAAGTTTCATTGCGTTGATTGGCTGAGAGCATTTAAATTAATCCCAAACGATGCAGAATGCTGAAAACGAGGGCAGAAATTCTTTCATATATCTTATTAACAAGTAATGAAATGATTTCTAGTGCAATTTAGTATAAAGCCGGCACTCATGAATATTTCAAATACAACAAATTGCGTTTGTCCCACAGGAGCCTGCAATTTTTTAGTCTTTGAAAAATTTACTTGTGCTCGCTGATTCCAAATGGCACTCATAACCATTTGATTACCCATAAAATTGACCAGTATTCTTAGTTTTCATTAATACCTGATGAAACGTTCTCATAGAGAGCCCAGAAAAAAATTAATAACTGAACAAAAAATGCACTTACTGTAGAATTCGCCAATGTGTTCCGCATGCAGTAAGCCCCTATTGGGCAAGGGATGATGCATAGAAGATTCTGAGGACAGTAAAATCCTAAAATATAGATTTTCATAGCGTTAGATCTGATATGCATTAAACCCCGGGGCAAATATTTGCGCTAGTTTCATTCAAATTGATTAAAATACGCTTCAATAATTTTGTAGCCAAATGACATTCTCTAACAACATGACAATATATAATGAGAATTTGGAATAAGACAATAATATCTCAAACCCTTTGTTCCACACCCCCACCCCAAGAAAATTTGCCAGAAAGGCTAACTGGTCATGATCTCCTGTTTTGATTTGACTTTTTTATGTTTTTGTGATTTATTTTCTCTGTGATTTAGTTCCTGAGCCATTGGTGACTCCAGTCAATCTTATTGAAAATTTACAGTTTCTGCTCCTTGAACGTTTTGAACAGTACATCGTACCATCAGGACAAGGCTTGACTTGTCTTGATGGTCTGTCAAAGTAAAAACCCGCCTCACAAGCTGTTGAGTTCAGCGGTCGCATACAGTAAGGTTTTCTCCATTCAGCAGACTTTTGGATTCCGGGGGGGTTATTGTTCTGCTCCTCTAGAGGAGGAGAGACTGCCATTGTCTTGTTACATGGTTCAGTTATCCCAGGGCAGCACAATGAAATGTACTTTGATGGACAGCAAGATGCTAGAGTCTCGCTGAATGCATCTGAAAAAAAAAAACGCTTTGTAAGCATTTACTCGTAATACGATGTAATTCGTAAGTGGACGCAGGCATTTTTAAACTTTGTTAGCGACATCGCTTGTATCATTGCACAGTTTTGGACAACTTTTTTTTATCCCAGGGCAGCACGATAAAATGTACTTTGATGAATAGCAAGTTGCTAGAGTCTCCTTGCACACATCTGAAAAAAAAACCACATTTGTAGTCTCGCTATTCCACACTTAATACTCAACAGTGACGTAGTATGCCTAAATACACGACTTTACGATGGGCGAGCCATTATGGTGAGATGTTTGAAGAGAACACGCGCGACGCGGCTGGCGTCGCTGACTTTGACCTTCTACCCGGGTTACCACGTCAAAAATGGGATACTTTATAAGTGATATCTTACACGTAACAAAATGCTATTTTACCAGCGTTATTTTTCCATGAGGGCCCAGGCATGAGTAAATCGTATCAACGTTACAATGCGTAGCCATTTCTTCCTAAAAGGGCTGAAAAAACTTCCTTCCTGACGCTCTGATCCGTGGACTGTAATGCGTCCAGACGGTTTTTATGCGAGCGCACGAACTGGAAGGATTCTAATTCCGGTCGATTCTACCTATACCTGTGTTACCAGCGACGAAACAAGAGTTTTCCACAACTTGGTTTGTTAATTTCCGTTTTTTGTGAGCGCACGAATTGGAAGGATTCTAATTCCAGTCGATTTTATTTACAGATGCACCCGCCCCCATGAGGCATCTCTTCTGCAATCTAAAATGTCCCTTGTTATACCACTGCAACATGGAATATAGAAAGCACTTACATAGTTAATATATATAATATATAATATATATGGCTAATATATATAGACACTTGGGATGGCCACTTTATAAAAGCTGACAAAGGAATGCGAAAGAACATATTTTGGTACCCGGAAACAGGCAATGTTAGAGGCGCACCGAACCTTTATATTGGATTTTATATCATTAGGGATTACATTTTACAACTGATAATCAGCTTCACACTCAGAAATACATCCCCAATTCCCTTTACATCTTAAACATCTTTACATCTTTAAATCTTAATATATATGATGAACTGTAGTAAACCTCCTACCTCCACACGGCGCAGCGACAGCATAACCTACTGGAGACAATAACACACAGAAAAAACCAAACCAATTTAATTTTGTCGATCTGCAGCGAATGGTCATCCTGGCATTTGAATCGAATAACTTAGCGATATTCACAACTGTAGGATGAGGAAATTATTGAACAGGTACCCAGCTTCAGCTAGCTTAGTTGGTTAACACAGATAGACTGACGATTGCCATCAGCATATAATCCATGTTTACTTCCCATTAAGTCTATTTCCCATTTATGATTGAATGCCCATTGTGGCATTTAACCATATATGGGAATATATACGGGGGGTTGACATGGATTATACAACGATTCTAAAACGGAAATGCATGTGACCTTATCAAATAATTGGAAAGTCAACTAATATTTTGCATAAAACACAGACACAATGAGAGATAGACGCCATAAACAAAAAAGTAATTTCCCTTGGGTAGTCCATTCAGGGAGCTTACAAAGCATAATTGCTATCAACAGGTATCAAACGCAGCCACTACTGCAAAAGAACTGCACAATGTAAATCAGCAAGCATCAATCTCTAAAAGGGTGTCAGGCTTTTTCGTAACCGGGGAGATCGTTAAGGTGAAGGATAAATAACAGCAGCCCTAAAATGGACCTCGGTGGTACGATACTAAATAGATACTAAACAGATAATTGACGTGACCTTATTCAATCAAAAAGACTAATTATACCAGTAGAGTGACTGATATTTTGCATTACGGAAAACAGATTGTGTTACTTCCGGGAGGACGAACAACTTTTGAGAGCCCGGTGACGTTAATTTTGATTTGCAGTGAAAAGAAACGCGCCTAGGATAAGGCGGAGAATTTGGAGAGAGCTGCAAGCAAAAGAGATGAAAAATGCGAATTCTACTCTTTCTAAAGCCTGGTCCCATATAAGGGAATCCGGAATCCAACATATTTTTGATTTTGGAATCTGGAATCCAGAGACTGGAATCCAGAATCCAGTCTTCTCTGTAATCCGGAATACTATAACAGTTTTTTTTAAAACGACAACCCACTCTCGTCCCGTCCCGTCCCGTCCCGACCTCTGGGCAGCCCCTCCCCCACCACAACAAGAAGCTTTTTTTTTTTAAAAAAAAATTGTATATCATACTTATCAACACGGCGGTCTAGCTTTCATCCTTTATTACATACATTTTGAAATCACAGGTGATCGTTGCAATTTGATTGGCTCATAGCAGTGTGATTTATAATGGTAATTGAACTGAGTGGAGTGCAATTTGGTCTGAAATCATACGCGTGCTTTCAAATATCGAACGAGCGCATAGCGCGAGTCCGATTTGAAATTACAAGTGAAGTGAAACTTTATTTATTTAACCACGGGCAAATTCATCAGCTATTTACAAAATGATAAAATTTATAACTGCTCAACTAAAACTATAAACTAAAATATATTAAAAAGCTGCTTTCCGTGAATGCCGTGCCTTATAGAGCTTTGCTGATATCTCGTTTGAACGACCTTAAGGACTCCGCGCACCTAACCTCATAAGGAAGGCGATTCCACAGTGTGGCGCCACTATAACTAAAACTATTTTTAAAACAATCTGTGCGTGGCAACCTAACATTAAGTTTGTTCTCGGAGTCCCTCAAGTTGTAGTTTATATTTCGATCAGAAAATTTCGATACTAAATAGTCCGGCGCTAACCCATGCAGGCATTTGAATACCATGATAGCCTTTTGTATGTTTCGCTGGCGGTCGAGATTTTTCCACCCCAAAATTTCCAGCAATTGGCCAGCGTGAACGTCACAATTAGAGAAAGTTAAAACACGGGCTGCTCTATTCTGCAATTTTTGCAGCTTGTCTTTTAAAGTAACCCCACAGGTTCCCCAAACAGAACTACAGTAGTCAAAGTGAGGTTGTATTAAAACTTGGTATATAAGATGTAAGGTCGCCGTAGGAACCAGGTGCCTAACACGTTTCATGGCACCGATCCCAGAAGCGATCTTTTTAGTTAGTTTTTCAATGTGGTTATTCCAGCTGAGTTTGTCATCAATTGTTATTCCAAGTGATTTCGTACTTGCAACCTGTTTCACCCGAGTACCGTTCATTAAGAGTGAGGGGGAAGCAGCAATGGTATTTAGCCTTTGGCCAGATCCTATCAGCATGAATTCTGTTTTGGTCATATTTAGAGTAAGTTTGTTCGCGTTTAACCAAGTATGCACATTCAATAGGTCCTCACTAAGACATGATTCAATGCTACCGTATCTGCATATGTCAAATGCGTATCATCGGCGTACATCCTCGGTTCACAATGTGACAAACAATTTGGAAGGTCATTTATATATAATACTAGTGGTAACCACAGGTTAGAAAGTGCGGGCCTAGATGCACTTAAGGGAAGGTACTGGAACGAGAGTATATAATTTTAGATTACAAAATGTACATTCGTGTGAACGTTTTTTGGGGAGTTTGCATTGAGTTGTAGTAGATCAGCTCCGTAAATCGAAACATGTCCAACAGCTCCTACAAAAAGTGAAAGTGGTTTACCAGAGAAATTAACCGTCCAAAAACTGAACAGTATAAAATATAACGCAACTCACTTTATCTTCACGGCAATATGAATTTAAATAGATCGTGAAAAATCTTCACAATCACAGCAAATCGTCTCAAAAGCAACACCTATAAAACAACTTCTCCAAAACGTAACGTTTGCAATCTTCCATGCCTCGATTTTATGTGACAAACTGTTGAGATTGACTTATTTTTCGCATTGTGAGATTGACTCATTTTTCGCATTCTTATCGTTCTTGGAGAACGGATTTTTCTCTTCCGATGTTACGACAAACTGTCGTGATTGACACATTATTTGCATTCCGATCGTTCTTAGTGGAAGAACAAAATTTTAAACTTCCGCTTTGTGCTTGCCTGTTATTAACGTGGCGCGCACGCGTAAAACGCAATCCGCTGGTCACTGTCAAGATTAGGGTTGCGGGCCTCTCTTGGGCCCGCAAAGAATAAGAGTGGACCGAGGATGGTCCCCTGAGGGACACCGCACGTCAATAAACGGCTGTCAGATAAGGACCCACCAACTGAGCATTGTTGCATACGATTCTCCAAATACGACTGAAACCATTTCAATGAATTCCCAGATATACCATAAGAATCAAGCTTAGACAAAAGAATCTCGTGGTCAACGGTATCGAAAGCTTTCTTTAGATCTAGGAAAATAACCGCGTTGATTTTCCCAATATCTATATTATATGCCCAGGAGTCAGTTGCCTCAAGCAAAGCTGTAACAGTTGAGTGAATCGCACGAAAACCCGACTGATGTTTACATAGTATATCGTGCTCCTCTAAATAGGCATATAATTGCTCGTAAACGATTCTCTCCAAGACCTTAACCACAACTGGGATAACTGAGGTCGGACGATAATTGTTTACGTCGTCTCGATCGCCTTGCTTGAAAAGGGGTGTGACTCTAGCCGATTTCCAGTCTTCTGGGAGTTTACCTTGACTAAAAGATTTGTTAAAAATATCGCATATAGGCACACAAATAAGATCGGCACACTCTCGAATAAGCCTCGCAGATATTCTGTCCAGGCCAGTTGCCTTAGACTTGTTTAGTTTGTTCATGAATGAAAACACTTTGTTAGCATCAGTTGGATGAAGATAGAACCGTTTATCTGTGCGAGTGAGATACCTTTGGTAGTCTCCGCTATCGGAGTCAATCTCACTGGCAAGTTTTGGACCAATAGTGGAGAAATGGTTATTAAACTCGTTTGATATCTCTCGTGTATCGGTTATCGTCAAACCATTAATTTTTAGAGACGTTACTGACGTTTTCCCAGATTTCCGGGACGTTAACTCATTAATTATCTGCCAAGTCTTTCGAGAGTCACCTTTGTGCTCATTAAAGCTATTTTAATAGTATGCTTGTTTGGTTAATCTTATTTCTTTGTTGGTTATATTCCGTTGTCTTTTGTATAACATCCAATCATTGGGAGCATTCGATTTGATAGCTTTAATTTTTAAGATGTCTCGTTTGTGCATTAAACTTTTTATTCCTGATGTAATCCATGGAGAACTACGCGCACGAACACGCTTCGTCCTCAGTGGAACGTGTTTGTTAGCTATGGCCAAAAATGTTTGTTTCCATTCCTGCCACATCTCATTTGGATCGGTGAGTACATAAACACTCTCCCAAGATTGAGATGAAATATCATTTCGAAAACTTTGTGTGTCAAAATTCCTAAAATTCCGATGTTACTGTATTATTGCCATTGGACATCCCGTTCAGGGCTAGTTTTTTGTAAGCAAAAACCATGCTATGATCACTAATCGCGACATGACGGACTCCTGAACACGCAATCTTATCCGCACAATTGGTATAGATTAGATCAATTAAAGTAGACGAAGTAGGAGTTATTCTTGTTGGTTCTGAGATGAGCTGCTGGAGTCCATATACATCAGCAATACTCATCAGTTTAAGCGTGTTGTTGTCACTTCGGGTAGAAATCATATTACAATTGAAATCCCCCATCACGAAATACTCTACATTTTCACTATCAAGTTTCCGATTAAGGATTCAAAAGATGTATAAATTCCAATAGAAGCGTCTGGTGGTCTATACCATGTGACAACTACAACTGGTTTAGATCTAGGCCTTCGAATCTCCAAACAGAGATTTTCAAGGTCATCCATATGAAGGTCATTACGAATGGTAAAATTTATTGCATTTCTTACATAAAAACAAACCCCTCCCCCACCGTTTGTGACTCTGTCACGGCGAATTATTTCATATCCGGGGATGTGGACGTCATTATTACTTGTATTTGTATCAAGTTTGGTCTCGTTAATAGATAAAATATCTACGTTATTATTAGCTAAGAGTATCCTAAGCTCATCTATGTGAGTAGTCAATTTATTTATATTGAGAGAGGCTAGTTTTAAACCGCGCTGAGATGGTAAAATTTGGGTGGGGTCTGCATTCCCATCATTTGGTACACAAGAATTCCCAGTTCTGTTTTTAACACTCTCCTCAGGCACGGCATTCACGGGGAGAACATTACTTCAAATTAGATGTGTTTTAAAATTCTTAAAGAACTGCTCGTTACCTTTAAAATTAAGGTGAAGTCCACCTCTGTTGAGTCCGTTGTACGTGATATTTTGATGACGAATTAGTTTCCACTCGTTTTGATGACAGAACTTTATTAATTGCTTGTTCGCTGTGTTGACTGCTTGATTGAGTTTACCCTTCCTACATACAAGCTCCGATATGGTAACTGTGGCATTGCAGCTGCTCTCGATCTGTCGAGCCAGATCGACAATGGATTCGGCAACCTCCACTGGTTTTCTAGATATGAGATCATTAGTGCCAACATGTAATATCACTTCGCTTGGCTCGTGCTCTAAGTTTGGTTTTAAATAATCTTTCATTGCCCTTGTCGTTGCACCGGAAAAGGACCTAACCACGACCCGATGACCAACTACTTGTCCTAACTCTTTCCCCTGGATATTTGTTACCATTAAATCACCGATAAGTAAGGTGGTGCGTGGTTTTTCCAGCTCTGTTGCGATACGCTCCGTGGAGTCATCAGATTCTGCTTTCTTGGTTTTCTTTTTCTCTTTGCTCCTTTGTTTAGTCGTACTAACAGTTTGCCATTGCTGTCCTTCATCATTTGAAACAATAGCATCATTGTTAGAGGTGATAGGTGGCCTAGTAGATGTAGTAGCTTGATTAGTCGCTTCTCTTGAAATAATTTGCAATGCAAAACTTAGAGACCTAGGCCTGCACGGTCGGTGAGTGCCACAGTGGCCTGGAAACGAACCATCAGTAACGTTGGTCCAGGTACTCACGTGACTTGCAGACAACGTTACAGGTGGTTGGTGGATTAAAAGCCTATTAGCGCTAACCTTTGATTAAACAATAAACCTACGAGCGACACGGCTCTTTTGACTGGTGATTGGTTGCGTACGCGTGAATTGCGACATAAAAACAGTGATCAGACCTGGTAGGCAGTCCTGATAGATAGACTACCTCGGGCCGGGGTGAAGAGGAATAATGGAATAAAAAAAACGGAAATGTTTTCGTTGGAATATTTTGTGGGGCGGAATAACGAAATAACGAGTACTTCTGGATTAATCAAATTTGTCGATTTTAATATAATGAATTACAGTTACGCTGCCTTCGATCTTAACATTTCTTTCTAGTATCGTGAGCTAAAGAGGAATAATGGAGACCCGCGATTATTCCCCTTCATCCCCCGAGACTACTCTGCTGCAGTCTGATAACAAACCAGCTATACTGTTGTACTGAGGGTAACAAGTTTTTAAGTATTGTGTACTGCTAAGGTAAATGAGAATATTTCTTTATCTATGCGTAACCTTTGACTTGGGAATCGATTTATTCTTTTGTTTTATTTGTAGAATGAGCCCGACAGCTGTCAAGCGACTGAATGGCGCCTTACTAATACGTCTACAAGATCTCAGAAGAGAGGTTCGCGTACTTTTGCTATTTTGGGTTTTGACGAAGGAGATGTATCTGATATGAATTGTCTGGCGTGACTAATGTAGCGTCCCAAGAATATTTTACAAACCAGAATAGGAAAGAACTTAAGGTCCTTTAAAACAGCCGTTTGGTTTAATTTTGAAACGTCTCTAACGCAAGGAATAGGAAATCACTTCACTGCACTTTCTTCTCTGTAAACGTGGTCACAAAGTTAGCAGCGGACCAATCAAATACTGCCTCCGCTCTAACGCATTAATCTTACAGATTGATGTCTTTTTTTCAGCGGTAGGTCCCTTTTCCCTTTTTTCGTTTATTAAAAATGTCTTTTTTTCTGCAGGGTCCGGAATTTTTCTACTCCTCAATAAGGAAAGATTTTGGAGTGGCAAACGTATTTGATGTGTTGGAGTTCACAGACGAATTGGATAAACTGGTTGGATAGGTGGTCACTGGAGACAAAAATACGTCATTTGAAGGTAGTGTCCAGTGTTGTCGGCAATTAAAGTTGATTGAACCGGAGACTGTGACGAGTTGCGAAGGGACTTGCAAGACAGGAGTCCACTGAAAGACCATTGCGTAAACAAAAAATATGTCGACAACAACATCAAATCTTCCGCAGACCTTTTGGATTGAGAAGATGAAATGTGCCTGTTCCCAGTCTAAGGAAGATGTGATCGCACTGTTACGAAATAAACGGACATGCAAACTTACCCCCCGTCTCCTTCTGAGATATTAGTAGGGAACTTAAGCAAAACACGACGACCACGTCGACTACAACGGCTACAAACAGCAGCGTTGATGAACGAAACAATGAAACTGCACGTGCAAATTCAGTCTGGTACATTTCCTTGCCGTCCTCTTCAAAACAGCAACGTGAAATGACCATTTTTCGGGTTTTCTGGAAGACGCGAGTGCACAACGACAAAATTGCTAAGAAAAATTTGTAATGAGCTGTGAACGTGTTAAGTTGGAAAAATTGGCGGTTTGAAAAGTTATGGGAAGAGACTGAAACAAGCCTACCGCCATTGGTACAGAAGAAAAACAAATCCATTTTTTCGAACGTGCCGTCCTCAGTGTCATCGTCGTTCTTGCTTAAGCTCCCTGTTAGTTTCCTCATCGCTCCCCTCCTTCGTCTCCTCCAATTACTTAAGTATCAGCTCAGCTCTGTAGACTGGTAGATGGGATTCTGTCACACAAGATGGTACTTAATGCCACTTGTAATGTTTTTAAACCCGCTACAATCTGAGCAGAAAAAGAAATGGGAGAACAAAAACTTTGATTGGTTTGTACACTGAATGTATTTACTGAAGCAAGTCATCAATGGTTCCGTGAAATTTACGTTCATTATCCCCTGAAAACGTGTTCCTACCGTTGAATAAACCTTATTTTTTATGTCCTCTTTAAACCTAGTCGTGTAGCACTGTATGTGTTCTTTGCTTAACTTAACTGGCTGACTGTCTTATGATCATACACATTATGTTAACGGGCGGGATGAGAATAAAACAATATTCAAATAAAGTTTTTTCTTGTCTCTGCACTGTTACCCACGACAAACAACGTCATAGCTTTGTCTATTTCCTGCGGATCCCCAACTTACCTCTACAATTTTATGAGATTAATTGAGCAGACGTTGAAACACAGGATATGAAGCGGTCCACCTCGTAGAAAGTGGGCATAAATTCTTTGTCTGTCGTTTCATTGATGATGAAACTTTTCCAATCAGTGTATGAAAATTTCAGGTAGAAACATGTTTTCAATCAACCTGTTGTGTAACTCTTTCAGGCTAGAATCGTGAAGTTCTCGTTTCTTAGTATTGTTAGAATGCAGAACGCTTTGCTGGTAAACAAAAACGAAAGATCTGAAAAATATTGCTATTTCAATACAGAATGATCTCTCAGTTATGTGGTTATGACATACAGGAAAAGGTGAGTTTAGAAATAAAATATTAATTAACACCACAGGAAAAACGACAAACAACCTACTCACATCCTGTGTTTTGGCTTTGAAATTGCGGGGAGTTTATGAATTTCCCCCTTCATTCCCTTCAATCATTGATAGCGGAGTAACTGTTTTTTGATCAATACAAGTTTTACAGGAAATTTCTAGCCATTTGGTGTCTGTGTTGGAGGACATTATTCAAATTAATCAACACGTTATAAGGGGAACTGTAAATATTGTCGCCCATTTCTGCTGTTGTTCCGAAACGCAACCACTGCGATCACAAACTTTCTATACATCAACCAAAGATCTTATTACGGTGGTTGAGGTTTTCACACAGGAGTTTCGAGATCAATTTTAGAGTCTTCATGCGTTACTCTTCAATATTACAATCCTTTCTAAGCTTCCCACGATGTTTAATGGCTGATTCTCATGATACAAAGTATTTACAGCGACTGAAAGATTTGCAGTCGGGTGGGATATTCTCTGCAAATTATTTGGACGACAGAGGACTTTGTCATCTTCACTACGCAGCTTTGAAAGGCTTTATTCTTTGTGTAAAATGGTTGGTCAAACACGGAGGGAGTCTCACCCACAGGTAGAACTTTCATTTCTCTGTTCAGTACTAAACTTGCTGTCAGCACTTTTCGTGATCGTTTAATAACTGATGCTAAAATACAAAAACAAAATATTTATTAAGCAATTTTCAGTTGAGTGTTGCCAACACTCAAGTAAGGGACGACTGTAAGCCATTGCAAATTGACCAATCAAAGCAATCTATAAATTACTTTCAACACTAAAAAACGGCTTTAATATCATGTACAACCATGAATTTAGGTTCGAAAAACGTGAACTTTTATTTTACTATCCATAGACCACTCATAGATTTGAATATGAATCCGAAGCAAGGCTTATCATATGTTCCAGTTAAGGATAATTTAAGGACTGCAGTGAAATATCCACACGACCTGTGAATTATATGATAAAGCAGAGGAGTTAATCCAAGTATTTCCATTTAGTGCATTAAAAGAGACCGTAAACTTAAGTTCTTAAAACTAGTAGGCACCACTTCCCTCAAAATGTTTCATCGTTACCATAACAACGCGGCCTTTCTCTATGAAACAGGTCAGTAGAAGGATCCGTACCAGCCCACTACGCGGCCGCTGGAGGCCATCTTGAGTGCCTGAGGTGGATTTATAAAAGAGCCGCAAAGAGCATGTCTGTTGTGGTTTGTATCTTTCTTCTTTATACAGTATTAAACCAAATCTAGTCGAATTTATAGAGAAAACTGTTTTGGTGCTTCTATTTACACAGGACTACAATGGAGCCACGCCTCTTTATTTTGCAGGTAAGAAACTGTTTTAACTCTCCTAATCGCATGATTTGACCAGTACTTCCCTTTATTACACGTGACACGATAATTTTATTCCATAAAGCTGATTTGTAGAATTCTATACGCTTTATTTTCACATGTGAAAAGAGCGTATACAGCCAATCAGAATGGCGTACAGCTGTTTCACGTGTGAAAGTACTATAACCAATCAACCATAGCGCAAGGTCTTTCTGAGCCAATCAGAATCGTGCATCGTTACATTCAAATTGCTTTTCAGATTTGGCGCCTTTTTTAGCGGCGCGCCTCCTCCAGATCTCTCTTGCGAAAACGGAAAAGGCGGAGGAAAGCTCTAGGTTTGTGTCGGTTGGTTGCTCCGTAGACGAGTTTGTAGACTTTGTACAGCATCAAGAAAACAAAAACACATTGAGACAGATGTCTCGTTGCTCAAAAACGTTTTAGTTTCAAGGAACGAGCTGAGAGAGAATGAAAATGTTGATGCAAAAGATCTCTCCAATTTTCTGCTTCTAGTTCGAACGAAAGACGGATAACAATACGAACCCACATCGCTCAGGTATTTTCTTTCACGCTTAGATCGTTATTCATGAAAGAGTATTCCTCAACCATTATGAAGGAAATGACTTCAGCAGTTTATTTTCTTGATGTAGTGCGGACCAGTGCGATATTTTCCACTGCTATTAAATTTGCATTTGCTTCTGTTGTTAGTGAGTTCTTACTCAGTTCTAATTTGTGTTCAGAAAACTATTTCAATGAAAATTTTTCTGTTACGTGTAATAAACAGCTCACGTCATAGAAAGTTTTTTGTACGGGGTTGTATTCACTCGTTGTTTGTATCAAAAGCCCTCACTCGCTCGTACCTCGCTCGTTCGGGTGTTTGACACAAACAACTCGTGAATACAACCCCGTACGTCGCACTTTCTATGAAGTAAACTAGATATATTGAGTACCATAAATCAATGGATATATCGAAGAATTTGCAGAAAGAGCGAAATGGCAACTCCCTTAGTTGTCCTTATCTACTTGTTTGACGATAGACTTCTATTTAAAGCAGAATTTGTATATTGATTATTAACTTGCCACTGTTTTGGTTGATAGGACACTTCTAAGAAGCCGCTGTAAGTTTATTTAAAACCGATTTTTGCTCGAGCTGCTGACGACCAGTTTCCGATCTTCCTCGGAAAAGATCGACAATGACACTCGGACGTGCGCTATTATTAGTCCTCTATCACTCAGTTCGGCAGGTTGTTGAATAATTGGAAGTTTGATGCACAGACCAATACAGGTTTCTGTGTTCAAAACTGTCACAACTGTCTTCTCTTTCATTTTAGCTCAAGAAGGCCATTTGAACTGTTTAGTTTGGCTTACAAAGCATTCAGGAACAGTTCACTCTCAGTTATCTGTGAGTGGCATGACCGCTGTCCATGTGACATCACAGGAAGGATATCTGGAATGTCTGAAATTTCTTGTAGGCAGCTGTGGCTGCAGTGGACTGGCACGAGACCAAATATCAAACACGCCTTTACATTACGGTATGTCAGTGATTCCGTCATTTACATTCTAAGTTAAATTTATCAAGTCTGTCGAAAAGTGACCAATAAAATTTGAATATAGAATCAGGCCAATCACATCATAGCCTTCTCTGTAACTGACTAACAGCCAATCACATCACGGCTTAAACCACCAATTTCGATTCTGGACAAAGACGAGATCATCTCAGGTTGTTCAGTACAAAGCAATCAACTTAAACAGTGGTTATATTCAGAACCAGCTACACTGGGATGATCAAACTGGACAAACAACTATAGCTCTATCGCAACTGCAATGTAGCTCCATACTTAATTGGGGAAAGATCTCATGTATATACCCAACACGAGTCCCCAACTACGTAACACACGTTAAATTATTCAATGCACCATTCAATTACGTCAACGTACCATTCAATTACGTACAGGGGACTCGTGGTGAGTATATACATGAGATCTCTGCCCTAAATTGCAATTGCTACAATGTGTGTTAAAGGAGAACTGAATACTAGAAGTCGTAATTTTCATAACCACTTTAAATCAATGAGATAAGTGTAACTTGTGCCAAACAACATAAAAACTTGAATCTTACCTGCCAATATTGACGAAAACGGTGAAAATCCACGGTCTTTTTCCGAAATTGAGTGTCCGCCATTTTGGCCGCCATCTTGAAAGCTTGGCTCCCTAGCGCTAAGATTTTTGCTAATACTGCAAACATGAAATCTTCAGTTTAGTTCCTGCTGTGGTGCAAATAAATAATTTATTTCATATACGTAACCAAAATCAATTTATTCAAACATCTATTTATTTTAACCAATCACAGCAGCTGCCTCTGGTCGTCGAGCCTGTGTAGAGTGGATTCTGGGTAATATTGGCAGCCGGGTCAATGAAACGAATAAAAACGGGTCCAGTCCTCTTCATTTAGCAGCACAAAACGGGCACTCGGAGGTGGTAAAAGTATTGGTGAGAGGGTAAGTCACACTACGTGTTGCAGTCACTCCTTCTGTACAGTAGGGAAGGTATAACGCATTGGTGAGTGAATTCTCCATCTGGCCCGAGTGTACGTATAGTTCCCGGATTGAGCGTCATAAGTGGGCTGAGTTTGACGTTAGTTTGCTCCAAGAATCTCCATGCTGTCTATCCATACATATTTATTTTCTTGGACAATTCTGTCCATGGGGGAAAGGCGCAATGAGGTTATCCCTATGTGACGCGCTAACCCGAAGGCCAGACCAAAACAACGGGAACAACGTCCCCTACTCATAATGATCAGCGTGTGGATTCTTTAACGTTTTAACTAAGTTATCATGAACAAGGATTGTGAGACGGAGTTACAATTTATAATGTTGGGGTGGGGTGGGGTTGGATAGAATGGAAGTACTCGTAGGTACGCTGTATTACACTACCACCCTGTGGTTCTTATCGCTCATCAATGCTCCTATACCTGCACTATGAACACAGCGGAGGGTTGATTGACCTCTATGTTTATTCTTGACAATACTTACGTACCTATGACTCAACGAAAGTGAAAATGGGCTACTTTCACTTTCACTGTTTCTCCGTTGGTTATTTAGACACGGAGTATATTTCCTAATTTTCATATCGTTTTTATCTTCATGAGGGGTGCTGCGATCGGTATTCGTGATATACTGGGGAGAACTGCGTACGATGTCTCTGTCGAAAGTGGTAACGAGGCATGCCCAGTGTTTCTGTTTCAGGTGGGTTGTGTATCACTCTTTTTGCCATGAAATTCATTGGATGTTGTAGTGTTCGTTACTAGAGTGAATTCCTTAGTCATTAAATAACCGATTATCATACCGCACCTTAACCGCAATCTTGTGATTATACCACTATATATATTTATTGTAAACAGCATTTGAGAGAGAGAGATTAATAAAGTAGTAGTGTGAAGCACATCATTTGTCGTCAATGGGTAATCTACAGTAGTAAACTGAACCCCAACACACAGCAGTTGTACCAGTGCAAAAGACTATTTACAGCAGTTGTACCAGTGCAAAAGATTATTTATTTTAAACAAAGACCTACTCAAAATTCGAAACTGGTGTTTTGATAATCAATTACTCCTTAATCCGGACAAGACAAAGCTTATAATATTCGGTAGTCGCCAGATGGCCACTAAAGTCGAAGACCTTCGTCTTAGTTTATTAGGAAAGGAACTTGTGCCAGTCAAAGTAGTCAAAGACCTCGGTATAATATTAGACTCCAACTTAACATACAACGAGCACATAATTACCACCGTCTCTGCATGTATGAAACGCCTTGGCCAGATCAACCGGGTGAAACATGCCTTTGACCAATGTACATTGATTATAATTATTAATTCCTTAGTTTTCAGCAAACTTTTTTACTGTTCTAATGTATGGAGCAACACAACTGAACGTAATCTTGATAAACTCCAAGCGGTTCAGAACTTTGCGTGTGGCATCATTAGCGGAGCCAGAAAATTCGATCATATTACACCGATACTGAAGCGTTTACAATGGCTTCCAGTCAGAGACCAACTTTACTATCGTCAAGCAATCATGTGCTTTAAGTGCATGACAGGGAGTGCCCCAGGTTACTTGACTGAGCAGTTCATTAAACGCTCCGACGTGTCAAAGCGCTCTACTAGAAACGCACAAGCTCTTGATATCCCACTATTCAGATCTGCCAGTGGACAGAAAACCTTTTATTATCAGGTTGTTAGTCTTTGGAACTCTCTGACACCCAAACTTAAACTTTGCCAATCTCAGAGAGAATTTAAACAATCCTTGAAGCGTCTACTTTTAACGGAATTCTTACGTTAATTAACTTTAATTTTTATTATATTCATAGTATATTTATAATATGTATTTATAGGTTTAAGTATATGTATTTATTTAACTCTGAAAAGCCTCATCAGGGAAGGGTTAATAAAATTTGTATGTATGTATGTATGTATGTATTTACTTTATTAAATAGATTTAGGCAAGCCTAAAAGCGGAGCTCCTCACACAGACCCTCACACATTGAAAATGCTGTCACTAAAGTTATTAAATACGCCTGGTGTACGCAACTACTTAAAGAAGATTCGATAGCGGAAATAAATCGTCAAAAAAAAAAGAAACATCTAGCTCGTGACTCAACGGAAGAACCATTACCTGGTCAGCAAAATTATAATAGTTTTAAAGCAACACCAAAAGCAGCTAGGCAGCTCTTTAACAAATGAAAAATAGACACTCAGCTTTATCCTTATGTCCCTCCAAAAACGCTTGAAAACTTGTAGGAAGAAAATTTTTCCTCCAAGACCGCTATGAATAATCCGTTTCTTCAGCAAAACATTGTAGACCGCTGTAGACTGCTGGCTGTCTGTTGTGTAGCCGCGGCAAGCCGCGAAAAGCGCGCGAAAAACAAAGCTTCGTTTCGGTTTAAGACCTTCTAAATATCCCGGATGACTATGGCCGCCATGTTGGGGCAACGTCGTCGTCGTCGTCGTCGTCGCTAGGCGCACGCGCCCGCGAGCCATGCCGCTAGCCACGATGACCATGAAAACTCAAACGCATGGTTTTCTCAAGCCGCTGTGGAGCTCCGCTATTAATTTTACTTATTTATTTGTTTTAAGGCAGAGGTAAGAAACAGGCAAGTTTCTAGAGCTTTCTCAGGTAACCACAAGTTAAAACGAGTACGGTTTGAAAGAAAAGTAATCGAGACACGGCGTTACAACGCACAACTGAAAGTGTTAACACAGAAAGGCAAATTTTGAAGCAGCAAGTTTATTCATTATACAGAAATAATAGAACAAACACTGACGTCCTGAATGGGCTTGGAAGTAGAGTTGATCCCGATAATGGGTACAGGCGACCACGCCTAATACCTACCTCCTTACAGTTGTACAAAACAGTTCTGTGACAGACTTAAGGAGGAAAAGTCATCCGACTACCTCCGGTTTACTACCTTGGTCACGAGTTTATAGAATAACGTCATCAGCGGATAACGCAGCTGACAGCTATCAAATAAACGTATTCATATCCAGATTTCAGGCAAGTATTTAGGAGTATTGAAAGTTGGGCTGTGAGAGGTTGATTCCAAGCATGATTCTGATGGGTGGAAAAGTGGCGAGAGCTCTTTTGTCAATCACCCATGGATCAAAGTTTTGTGACAAAGTTAACTTCCCACTCTGAATTGGAGCCGATGTAATTCATACTTGGTGATTGACGTAAGACCCGTTGCATGATACGTTGATAAATCCTTCCCACAGTAAACTCTCTCGTAAGCGACGACCCTTAGTGCACGACAAAGCGGTCGCTTACGGGAGGCGGTCGCTATGAGAGAGTTGACTGTATTAAGAAATAAATGCAGTGTTACGACGCTCAAGGATATATCCATTCACTACAATCAAGCACATCGACGGTTTCAAGTAAGCCAACATTTCATTTTCTTATTTCTTCTCAGATTATGACCAGCGAGCAACCTTTGCCGATCAGCCAGAATTCATCACTCATTTCCAGAATACTTTTGAGTAGAAGAAATAAGATATTGAGTCGAAACGCCACGTGACATTTAGATTTTACTCAAGGCCAGTAGTCCGTTCAAAAAGGTTCTTAATGTTACCTCTGCAAAACTTTCTTTCTTAATACTTCTCTACGCAGAAACGCTACCCATCAGACATCGCTCATTTTGATGACGTCCTTATTGACAACATTAGAAAACGCAGCGTCTTAAAATGTTTTTATAAGTTTTCAAAACGTAAGCTGACGAAGTCATCCAGCTTTGTGATTGAACGTGTACCGAAAGCAATGGATAGTTTTGTAGTAACGGGACAAGAGGACTTCCTGTCGAATTCAGTCGAGCACCAAGCCACAGATGCCTCCTCTGAACAGGAATTTCATCGAACAATACAACACAATAATGATCACACGATCATGCGTTCTAGAAAACATAATCATACGGACAAGGATAACACTGAGGAAGAAAAAGTCAGAACAACTGATATTCGCCCGGAAAAGTTGAACAGAGAGAGGTGCATTTTGGGTAAGGAGTCTGGAATATTGAATGAAAACGGGATGATCTGGTGAAGAAATATTCGGGGATGAAACTTGGAAATCAAACGACACTGATATCAACACCGGAGTCAAACAGAACCTGCCTCGCTGGACGAAGAAGAACAAACTTATGTGGAAACGAGTTTGCAACAGATTCAAGCTTTCCTGTCGTTCTTTTTGCATCATTAGTGGCATTTTCTATTGCCCTAACTCCAGCAACAACAACAACAACAAGTTTATTCGTACTCTGGTATACAGCATTAACTTAGCATGACATATTAACAAGTGAAGAAATGGTAAACGTGCAGCGTGCAACCATCGAGTTATGGACGCACGCGGGAGGTTGCTAAGCACGAAAGAAGAGTGAGAGATGCTCGAGGCGCAGTTGAGAGCATCTCAAGCTTTTTGAGACAGTGATTTGCAAAACTCCCAAGTGCGTTCATAATTCGATGGTTGCACAGCTGCTGCGTTTACCATTTCTTTGATAACATGAGACTTTACAACTTTTTTACTGGTTAACAATCTGACCTCAGCATACAATCCATGAGCAAACGGATCGCGCGTATTAGCCAATCATAACGCGCGCTTTCCCAAAGCTATGTTATAAAATGTAAAAGAATACAGGCTGCTATGTATAAACATACAGGCTAGAAAGAATAATAACGTTCTTATTACAGAAAAAAATACAAAAATTTTACTGCTCCTTTTTGCTGCAAAAAGAAACAGCACGGTGCAAATTTAAGAAAAGTCTATTTTGAAGCTTATGTCAAATATCGGTTAAATACGGTGTGATTATGGCAGTGTTTGTGAAACTCGTATCTCTCACGTGACAGCCAGTTACTTGTCACGCCGCTTTCACTTGCCTTCCTCGTGGCCTTTGTTAGTAGAATCTCTCAATCACAGCATCTTTCGTTTTCGTTGCTTTCTAGCCTTCAGATCAAATAATGTCCAGTCTCATTGTTGTTTTCCTCTGTTAGTAAACAACAAAAGCAGTAATGCCAGAACACGGTAAGCAAACCCCATACCAAACAGTACAGCTACGCATGCGGAGTAATTATCCAGTGAATACCCACTCCTTGTGGCCAGCTCATGCACATACGGCGCCATGACACTAGGATAGCGATTGGCTTCCTTCTCAAACAAAGCTTCAAGATACCAGCGACTGTAGGATAAGTTATACAACAACGGACCAATCACTTTATTGTTGTTCATTTTGCACAGAGACGGAGAACTCCCTGAAAACGGATCATACAAAGCTCCAATGAGAGATCTTGTTAAAATGTGGCAGTCAGTTGCAAATTTCGTAACACTGAACTACTAAAACAGTTGTAATGTTTTCAGATTTCTAAAGACTGATAGTGTTGTTTCACCTCGACCCAATAACTGAGCTATTTTATTAACCACCAAATTATTGTGGGACGCTGTAGAGAGAGTCAGGGTAGGGAGGGTAGGGAAGATGTTGGAGATGGTAGTGGTGAGACAAATAATGGCTGAGAAAAAGTTGAACGCGATTAGAATCTAATGGACTCCCCCCAAAATAAAGCCTCACGCAATAAACACAAAAACGTGAAAAACGGATTTTTGATTGAGAAAAACTTCACGACATTGAAGACGTTACTTACCAGACACAAGTGCGCAGATGAGAATATACGTGACGGAGGCCATCTGAGAGTTCTTTGGGCTGAAAATGGCTGATATGGCATATCCTACACCTGTACAGGCAAACTGCGCTCCCAGTGTTGCGAGATAGTGGAAACGAAACAGACCTACAAAGAACAAATGTAAACCGCAGGAGATAGTAAATATCAAGACACTTTGTTATGTGGCTTGGTTTAGGTTTTTAATGGATCAGAGGAAAATGCTTTACATTTGTTGCACGAATCACTACTTGATGCAACACTGAATTTGTGGACACCCCACCGTTGGAATGTCAGCTCTTTCTAATCGGAAGTGTCATTCACAATATTGATGATTTCTGATTGGCACAAACCTCTGGGAGCAACGAGCGAGTACAGCAGGCTCAGGTAAATTAGTGGTGTAAGAAGGATGATGGGAACTTGAGCAACGTTAACAGCAACGAAGTAACTGAATCTGTTGATTCCAGCTGCAGACTCCCTGAGGATCAGTAACAAACACAGTACATAATCAGACACATTTTATACTTACATAATCAGACACATGTTATACTTAATTGTGAATGTGCGCGCCAACATGGCTGCCGGGTTTTTTAAGCTCTTGTTAGTTTATTTAATTTTAGCTTTTTTAATTGATAAGTTTCGTCTCTATGCTACTGGAAAGACCTCTGAGGTCAACACCTTTATAACTGGCTCTGGATTTCATCTGGATGACTCTGAATTATTCCACAAATTCGATGAGCTTTGTTTCAAGGTTGTTAAATTTAAATTGATCAAGTTTACTTCTCGAACAAGAATACGCCGCGAAAGTTCAGTTTGGATGAAACATGGAATTTTACTTCTACAAACTCCTGATTTGGGCTTTCCACAGGATTTAACTATCTGTGTTGACGTTGAAAGCAATCCAGGAGATGATACCGAATTAGCACATGATTCAAGTTCTTCCTCGACTCGTACATCAACGGCGTTGTCGCGCACTGTTTACGGTCTGTCAGAATTACGATCACTAAGGAAATTTGCAAGCTCGTATATTGCACCCACTGTGTTTAATCGCCTTACGAGTCTTTACATCTTAAAACAACGTGGTAGTCGTGGAGGTTGTCGTCGTTTAGGATCGAGTTTTCAATCTATACGGTCGGTAGGAAACTTTGGTGGTCAACGAGAATCAATTACTCATTCAAGTAGTCGCCATGTTAATCCTGCTAATTTGATTCAAATTAACACCTCTCCTGGAAACTCTCTCAATGCACATCAACACCTTAAAGTTTGTGTATGGAACGCTCAATCAGTAAGGAATAAGACAACGAGTTTTGTGGACTACATATATGAGAATGATTTTGACATCTTGGCGATTACTGAGACGTGGTTCTCGGATAAAGATGCCGCGGTGAAGGCTGAATGTACTCCCGACGGTTATAAATTGTATGACGCATGTAGATCTGGCCGTAATGGCGGAGGTACAGCTTTGATCACTCGCTCAAATATCATTGTTAAGCAGGTTGATGTTTCTATGTGGTGCTCTTTTGAACTTTCTGAATGGATTTTAATCAGTGGATCCTCTCGCATACGGCTTGCCATCGTCTATAGACCTCCTTACTCCACAAAGCATCCTGTAACAATTTCTTCCTTTATTTCCGAATTCTCCCAGTACCTTGAATCGTTTGTCTTATGCACGGAGCCCATTTTGCTATGCGGTGACTTTTAACATTCAAGTTGACGTCCAGGATAATCCCAATGTAGAATAATTTTTGGATCTAATTGATTCTTTGGGACTTGTTCAACATGTGCACTTTGAAACTCATGTTCAAGGTCGTACATTGGATCTAGTTATAACCAGAAAATTGGACAGTATCATTCAAGACACACCGATTTCAGGCTCTTTTTTGTCTGACCACGCGACAGTATTGTATATTCATTTGCATCATTCTTCTTCATCTTCGGGTATATAACGAACTCACAATATGACCAGCTCCCAGTTGGCTTGATAGCTCAGTTGGTAGAGCACTGCTCCGGTATCGCAGAGGTCATGGGTTCGAATCCCGTTCAAGCCTGAGCTTTTTTTTTTCAGGCTTCAAATTCACAGCTGCTTAAGTTGTGTACACAACTGCGATGATCAATTAATGTTATTACATATTAATCCGCAGTTCAAATATATGGTCTTTCATATATTCATTTGCATCATTCTTCTTCATCTTCGAGTAAAAACGAACTCACAATATGACCAGCTCCTAGTTGGCTTGATAGCTCAGTTGGTAGAGCACTGCTCCGGTATCGCAGAGGTCATGGGTTCGAATCCCGTTCAAGCCTGAGTTTTTTTTTTCAGGCTTCAAATTCACAGCTGCTTAAGTTGTGTACATAACTGCGATGATCAATTAATGTTATTAAGTATTGTTTAACTTGAAAGGTTCTAGGCCAGAGTCCTCTGCTAAAGAAGTGTGGTTTCAGAAAATCAAATTGATTAATCTTTCCAAGTTTAATAATAATAATAATAATAACCTTTATTTGAGTGTCAACTGTATCTAGCACTGACGTACTAATTGCGGACACTGTAAAGCACAAATTTAATCAAATCAAATCATATTACATTAAATCAATCAAATTAAATCAAATGTTGGTTTTTGTGAAGAGGGGAAAACCGGAGTACCCGGAGAAAAACCTCTCGGAGCAGAGTAGAGAACCAACAAACTCAGCCCACATATGACGCCGGGGCCGGGAATCGAACCCGGGCCACATTGGTGGAAGGCGAGCGCTCTCACCACTGCGCCAACTCTGCTCCCCTGTGTGAATGATGAATGATATCCGTACTACTTAACACTCCCAATCACCTTGTTGATCTCGTTAACTGTTTTAATACTACTTTAAAGTCCATCACCGACAAACACGCTCCTTGGCGGAAGAGATCCATGACTCAAAGAGTTCAAGCTCCATGGTTGTCTGATGAGATCAGATCTGCGAAACGTCGCCGAAGGATTGCTGAGCGTAACTGGAGGTCTACAAAGTCTGAATCTGACTGGAGAACATTCAAACTTCTTCGGAACAAAGTTGTCTTTCTTATGAATAAGTCTCGTCGTGAATTTTACACAGATTTTGTCAGCAACATTTCTGGAGATCAACGCAAGCTTTTTGCTGCTACAAAGAAACTGTTCAATCAGACAGCAGTATGGTGGCCCAGGATTATCAGTTGATTTTTTGCAGCAATAAGTGAATACCAATGTTGAATTTGATTATCATTATCGATTTCATTTCAAATTCAATTTACAATGTATACTGAATCTTTAATTCATTTATAATTTCACTTCTGTTTTAAAGTTAAAATTGAATTTCAAAGCAAAAATGAATCACAAAGGCAAATGCGTTTTAAAATTTAATTTAAAAGGATAATACATTTGAAAAAAGAAAAAATATATTCTTTAAGACTACCGAAGTAACAAAACAGAAAAAAAAATTGATTTCATCGAACGGAGCAGCGTTATCATCTCACGCGGAAAGGACTGGGACTGGGCCTTGTTTTCCAAGATGACGGCCGGTGGTAGATTTCCCCATGAGACTTTACAGCCGCCCGTTTCTTCTGTCAGTTGCACTTGTGTAAGCTCCTAGGGACAGTAATAACACTTTGCCGTTTGGTTTCAATTGGAAATGAAACGGAGAAAAGAAGGAAAGGAAAAGTGGGAAGATTTCGAGGCACGAGTGGGCATGAAGCGATCGGGTGCAGGTGAGGGGAAGAAGGGAGCGAGTGCTAAGGCAGTACCGAACGACATTCTTGTGCAGCGTATGTCCAGCACCGCTTCAGGCAGACTTAAAAAGTTTGAACCCTTAGATACTCGGGACTTTGTTCCCTTTGGCGACTATGATGATCTAACAATGGAAAATATCAAAGAAGCCTGCGAGAAGTATTATCAGGCTCCAGAGGGCTCATGCGATATTTTGGCGTCTGACAGAGGACCATCGTGCACCAAGCTCGAGCAGATCAAAGGTAAAAAGGTTTATTTTATTCGTTTTCTTCCACCGAAGTCCACTGATGTCACTCCAAAATTAGGACAGCAATTGTTTGAGGATAGTTTAGCACCAGCTAAGGTTACTATGTCCGTACCAAGTCCAGTGAAAACGTCTGGAAATCTCCCAGCCTTGCATTCCATGGTTTTCCCCAAGTCAGTGTCAGTAACTGAGCTTCTGAAAGCTGGTAAACTCGTCAAGCCACCAGCAACAAATATCACGGTGTTAGATCTGGAGAGTTTTGATGTAGCAGAAATGAAGTGGGTTAAAAGTGGTTCACTTACACTCGAAATTGAAGAAAGAAAATTTGCTCATGGGGCATTTAGAGATGCATTTTGTGCTACTACCATCGGCAGAGATGCTGCACAAACCGCATGGGTGGTAAAACAGTATCAGGAGGAAGCTGCGAAGACCATTAATGATGACCTGGGTATGTCACTAGAGGATCACACAAGAAAGCAAGTGCAAATGAGTGCAGTTGCAAGGCACCTAACCAAACGATTTGCTAAAAGCGTACCACCTGAATTTGGTAGTACATTTGAGTATGTCAAAGTTTTTTTTGCTTTGTTTAAAAAGAAACCAGTTACCATTGAAGAGTTTGTTCAAGGTAAATTTCACAAATATGTAAACAATAATGGTTTCCACATCCCCTCCCCATCAGTGGAATTTGATGAGATTTATGAAACGGTGCAATGCCTTGTGCATTACAGCTATCAGATATCTGAAAAGAAGCTTATGCTGCTTGACATCCAGGGTTCCTCTTTTAAGTTGTACGATCCGGAAATTGCAACCACTGATCTTCTTGTTGATGATTCAAATGAGGTCAACTTCTGCGCTGGGAACCTTTCTTGTATTGCTATTGATGAATTCAAATCAAAGCACACCTGTTACAAGTATTGTGACATGATGTCTCTGAAAGTGTTTGATTAAAATGGTAGTGATATTTGAATTTCCAGGCACTGGTTGTGATGAAATTAACAGGAAAAGGACTTGGAGCACATAGTGTAATACAGCCTTGAGAAAATCTGCTATCAGTCAGCATTGAATTTAATAATTGAAAATTGGCCTCAGATTATAAAACGTTAGCACTACTGCAAGCAAAGACCCAGTGGTAACAAAACACAACCCTTTTATATTTGACTAATTTTGGCATATTTGAAATGTGTCAAGTCATTAAATATAAGTTTTCTCTACTTACTGGTAGTAATATATTGACCTTTATTTCACCCCCAAAGTGTTCTTGTTCTTCATAAAAATTTACCATTTTGGCACTATTTGAGTTTTGTCCCCTGTTGCTCTCTAGAAAGGCCCCTGAGTAATATTATGGTAACGAATTGGGAGAAGACCTGTAAGTTGTGGCTTTTGTTCTTAAAAGGTTATGAACCTGAAGGATCATGAAAATGATTAGCATTTATTTATGGCTAGCATTGTTTATTATAGCCTGTAAGCAGGTTTTTTTTTACACTTGTTCCTGTTTTAGTGAAGTATTTGGACAGTATTTTAGTTTTTTAAAAATTTATTGTTATGCGATTTGCTGTCATTGTGGCAAATTCCACCTTCCCAGAATGTAGTCACATATGGCACTGTTTTTCAAGATGTCTTCTCAGGTTACTTAAGTGAAAATACTTTTTGGGTTTTTGAATGGTCAATTCACAGTGTCAATTGCTGCTTGACTGTATTAATTAAACTTTTTTCATGTTGTGTCCAGTCTTCAGACTGATTTTATATTTGAAGTAAAATGGAATGAAGTATTAGTCCTGGTGCCCCAAAATGTCTGTTTTCTGATACCACTTTTAAAAATGTTTTAAAGAATACAACCAATTTACTTGCTTTTTTTTTCATCGTTCATTATGGCTATGCTGTTGGTAGTTGAACACTTCCTGAATGAGTCAATTTCAATGCAGTTAAGCTGTGATTGATTTAATTTTAACAGAAACAATAAAAATGAACATTCTACAAAAACAAATTTATCTCTGTTTGGTCATAGCGAGCAACATTATTGGGTTTCAAACTCAAAAGGCAGTAAACAGTTTCTGGTTGCTTTTGAAGATAAAAACCCATTCTGGTGAGAGCTTCTGGTTGCCATGGTTCTCTTGTATGGTGGCCCATAAGTTCCACTTCCAAATCCAGAAAGAGTAAAATATATGTGAGATTTCACTCACATCTTAAGGGAACTTGATATTTCTTTTAAGAAATCTAAAGGCTTCAATTGCATCATTTGATTCTACTTTTTCTGGATTTGAAAGTAGTTGCAGACATTCCCTCTTCACTCTTGGGTCAATAAAGTCAAACACGTCTTCATCCATTACCCCTGACAACTCAGCCACCTCCCTCAACTCATCCTTGTGTAATGGGATTCCCATGTTGGTGCCTCCATAATGTCCAGGGAAAGAGAATATGTGGTCTGGTACCCCTGCTGGAATTTCCAACTTATCTTGCACTCGGATTCTGTGAGAATTCCAGTACCTAACAAAAATGTCACATTCGCGCTGGACAACTGGTATAAACACGTAAGCAAGCAGATGTCTATCGAGTACACTGTGTGGGTCATACTCTCTTCCCCTTAAGAGCACTGTCAATTGTTCTTTAAAGAACTTTTCTAGTCGTTCGTGTAGTTCACGCCACCATCTCTCGATCTTGTTGCTTGTTGAGGGACCATAAATTATTGCATCCGTGGGATCATTCATGACTTCGTGCTTGTTTAACAGATATACGTGAATTGTCGCCATTTTACCAGTTTCCGTCCCTCTGTCAACCCTGAGGTTTCTCGGAAGCATCTCTGTTTCGAATAGATACCGAAGATACATCTTGCCTACAACTAAAGGATTTGAGTTCGAGTGGCACACAAACAAGAAGAGGATTTTGCGGGAAAACGTGTCAATACAGCCGTATACTCCAAGAGGAAAGGTGGAATTTTGATAACCACACAGTTTATCATGCCCATCTAAGGAGGCTACCCATAAAGGCCCTTCAGATGTAAACTGGCCTTTGGGCTTTTTCTTTCGTCTTTGAAGGCTTCTTGCCTCGAGTCCTTCAGGATCTAATTCGGCAATCATGTTGTAAACAAGATGACGTGGTACCTGAACATTGTGCTCTGTTCTAAGCTTCTGATTCATTGCTCTGTAACCTAGTAGTCGTCCCGGTCCCTCTAATTCTGTCTGCACTGCATCTGACACTACTGCAAGTGGAGTGTCGTAATATATGTAATAAATACTAAAGTGACGAAGACGTCTGTCGAGGGTGGCAAGACTCCAATTATATTGGGGAAAATCTCGCTGCATAAAATCAAGAACCTCTGATCTCTTTAGATTTTGGCTAATGTATGTTTTTAAATCTTGTTCCAACTGATCGTCTTCCTTCCATTCACTCTTTGAGGCCATGATTAGCGTAATCAATCGCGGTCAGTATTCATTCGCCATCTTGGAAAACAAGGCCCAGTCCCAGTCCTTTCCGCGTGAGATGATAACGCTGCTCCGTTCGATGAAATCAATTTTTTTTTTCTGTTTTGTTATTTCGGTAGTCTTAAAGAATATATTTTTTCTTTTTTCAAATGTATTATCCTTTTAAATTAAATTTTAAAACGCATTTGCCTTTGTGATTCATTTTTGCTTTGAAATTCAATTTTAACTTTAAAACAGAAGTGAAATTATAAATGAATTAAAGATTCAGTATACGTTGTAAATTGAATTTGAAATGAAATCGATAATGATAATCAAATTCAACATTGGTATTCACTTATTGCTGCAAAAAATCAACTGATAATCCTGGGCCACCATATACGTCATTATCGGAAAACCTACAATAAAATCGGACTTTTTCGACTTTTTTTCGGATAAAATTCGGGATAATAGAGTTTTAACCAATCAGAGAGCTCAAAATTAATTGGATAAACCAATTAAAATGGGAAGGCCACTGCCCATGCGTTGCCGCTAAATGCTATCGCTCTTACGCGAACCATTACTTAAGTGCTTATATGGTCAAGCTCCTAATTATCTAATTGATTTCATTACTATCAAAAAGCAATCCAGGTACTCTCTAAGGTCAAATGAGTCTATATTCCTCGAGTTACCAGGCATTAAGACCCATCCAACTCTTGGACTACTATGTAAGCGTGTTTATACGTACGTTTTTAGGTTATTTTCAAATTTGACTGAAAAATCTCTGTCCTTTTTTAGCTTACGGGTTATTTTTTAAAAGTACGTTTTTAGGTTGAACGAAAAGTACGTTTTTAGGTTGACTGAAAAATCTCTGTCCTTTTTTAGCTTACGGGTTATTTTTTAAAAGTACGTTTTTAGGTTGGCCGAAAAGTACGTTTTTAGGTTGTCTGAAAATCTCTGCCCTAAGAGTAATTGAAAAAAAGTACAGAAATTTTACCAACCATGTTGGAAGGCGGAGGGGAAGAAACTGATACTAAGCCTATGTGAAAAATTTGAAAAAATTAAGGTTTAAAAGAAAAAACAGTGAAATACAATACTAAATGGATCAATTAAAAGACGTTGAATTACGTATACGGGGGAGAGCTCGTATGCGAAAAGCGGAGAAAATAGTGACATTACGTGAGATGAAAATAAACGCACAAGAGGATTTGGAAAATTATAGGCGGAGAGTTAATGAAGATCGGCCAATGATGGGAACACCACCCGGTTCTCCTCCGCCAAGAACTCCACCTGTTACACCACCCGGTTCTCCTCCGCCAAGAAAAAAAAGGAAACTAGCACCAACTTTTATAAAACCACAAAAACCAATTCTTGATGAGCCAGTGCCTAAAATTAATGTTCCAATTCTCAAACCAAAGAACATTTTTAGGGTAATGGATAAAGAAAAGTTTTCCAAAAAGCTTGAAGAATTGGCAAATGAAAACATCATAAAATTTAATAATAGTAATACTAAAATTAAAACAAAAAGAAGGGTAAATATATCTGATAGCGTAAGAGATGAATTGAAGGAAAAAACTAAAAAGAAAAGAACAATAACCCTCAAAATATTTTCAATAAATCCACATGAAGATGATCCCCCAATTCAAAATAATCGGGGAATAAATGAAAATATTATTAGAATTAGGAGGGATCTAAATAATGATTTGACAGAAACAATTTATAATGAGTTGGAACCCCAAATAGAAATGGGGGCAAGAATTGTTCCTAGTTTTACTGCTTTGATTCAAAGAGGAAATGGAGAAATAGCTTACCACACGCACACATTTAGAAGCGGAGGAACTTTTACCTCCCTTCCAGAAATAAAAGATTATATAGAGCAGTGCGAGGGAGAAAGATTGAGTTTAGAGGGTATCGCTTGGATGAGAGCATATTTACCCCCAGAAAAGAAAATTAATAAACCAGGTGTTAATGAGGGCGGAGTTGAGTTTAGAGAAGTACAAATAAAAGTTATTAATACCAGACAGCCTTTAGTTGGGTGCGGAAGATTACCCGATGAATTACGAAAGAAAAGATGTATTTATTCCGTAGATGATAAAGATGATAATCTCTGTGTATGGAGGTGCTTGGCTATTCTCATGAATATCAATTCTGGTAAACAAAACCCTGAAAAACGCATAGAGAAACAAGCTTTAATTTTAGCTCGAACTTTTTACGGTAAAAAACTAAAAAAAGAAGAGGTTAGATCAACAAAATTGGTTGATTTTGAGAAAATTTCAAAAGTTTTTTCCATAAATATCCGGGTTTATGAGCAGAAAGATATATCAAATTTTAAAGTTTGGAAACTGGTGTTTGGGAAAAATAATTTCAAAGATAATTTACCAACTTTAAATTTAGGTCTTTATAATAATCATGGTTTTTTCATTAAAAATCTAGACCTTCTTGCTCAAAACTGGGTATGCCAAGGATGTAAACAAAAATTTTCCAGGCACGAAGATTTAAAAAGGCATTTTACCAATGAAACATGCACAGGAGGAAAGACAAAAATATTTTGCACAGGAGAAAAGATAAAACACATCATGAATGAATCTGAAAAAGTTTTTTATGGGGGTAAAATCAATTTTAGTTATAAAGCGTGCAGGTGGATAGAAAACCAATCTAAAAATATAGGTAAACATATTCATCATGGGCTTTGTGGTCATGGTGGTGAAAGGTGTCATAGGGATGAAAAGGGGAACGAGATTTTGTTTGATGGATACGAACCCGAGACAAATACCGTTTTTGAATTTTATGGTTGTAAATGGCATGGGTGTCCGTGTTCAGCAACCGACAAAATTAAATATAATGAAACTATTGAAAGAGAAAATAGGATAAAAAGCTTGGGATATAATGTAGTATCGGTTTGGGAGTGTGAAAATCCTGAATTACCCAATATCTGGTTCAAAAAGAAATTTAACCCATATCCCTATTTTATTGATTATGATTTTGAGGGATTATTACAAAAAGAAGATAAACAGATTACCGATGATTTAATTTTCACCCATACTCACATTCCAGTTAGTGTTGCAATAATCGATAATTTAACAAAAAAACCCGTTTTTCTTTGCAACCAAAATCCTGATGAGCTTATAAAAGAATTCGTTGAAAAATTGGAGGAAATAAGAAAAATTATAGTAGAAAAGGTTAGAGAAGAATACCCGCTACCTGATCAAGATTCTTTGCAAAAACATGTTTTACAAAAATATGAAGAATGGTGTAATCAAGTACCTGTTTTGGGGTTTAATAGTGGAAAATATGATATCAATTTGATTAAAAGACATTTTATAAAACACATGACCGATAAAACTAAGGATATTTTTATTGCAAAGAAACAGAATAGGTATATGTTTTTATCAACACCGAATTTCAAATTCTTGGATATAATGTCCTACCTTGCGCCTGGAGTTTCTTTTGATTCTTGGTGTAAAGCAAACAATTGTGAAGCCCAAAAACTTAAACTTCCTTATGAAAAATTGGACGGTTATGATAAGCTTTCCTTAGTTGGACCCGTGAAACATGAAGATTTTTACTCTTCCTTGAAAAAGAAAAACATTTCCAAAGAAGAATATGAAGAATATTTGCTCGAATTCGAAAAGAGGGGTTGCGTTACAATGCTGGACTGGTTGAAAGAGTATAATTTGAATGATGTTATTCCCTTTCTAGAAGCCCTTGAAAAAACAAGGCGTTTATATTATCCAGATGAAATTGATATATTAAAAGATGCCGTTTCCATCCCAGGTGTATCAATGAGGGCTGTTCTAAATAAATACCAAAAAATGAAGAAGAAAGGTGATCCTGAATTATACGCCCCAGGACAATACTGTATTCATAGATGCAATAAAATTTGTAAAAACGAGTTTTGCAAAAAATGCTACAAAATAAGAAAAGATTGTAAAATATGCGATAAAAACAAGAGTTATAATCTATTGAAAACGGGTATGGTTGGAGGTCCTAGTATTTTATTTATGAGATATGCGGAGGCAGAAAAAACAATGATTCGCCCTCATAAATATAAAAACCCGAAAAAATGTGTGCGAATTGTTGGTTATGACGCAAATGGTTTATATCTATCCTGTTCTGGACAAGAAATGCCATGCGGAAAAGAAAAATGCTTTGAGATTGCAAATCCATCAGATCCTAAAAATATTAAGAAGATTTGCAAAGCGATTCTTGCTGGTAATCTTTTCGGGTTTTGTCAAGTTGATATCCATGTACCTGATCACCTAAAAGAAAAGTTTGAAGAGTTCTCCCCCTTATTTATTGTAGACTCCGTTCCTGAATATTTAGTACCAGAGCACATGAAAGAATATCAAAGAGCGACAGGTAGAAAACATCTAAAAGACAATAAAAAATTGCTTGGTGTTACCAAGGCAAAAAAGATATTTTTATATACTCCTATAATAAAATGGTATCTTAATCATGGTTTGGAGATTACCGCGATCCATAATATTTTAAAGTATGAATCGGGAAGGCCCTTTGGATTTTTTCCAAAAGAGGTGGCAGACGCAAGAAGAGATGGAGATATTGAGGTTTTGTTGGAAAAATTAAGTAAAGCCTTTGATGAAAACAAGATTGATGATGTAGTAAAAATTACCAATGAATTAAACCAATTTCCTGATATATTTAAAGTTATTGAAGAAAATAAAGATATCAAAGTATTGATTGAAAAGTTAAAACCAAAGTACAAGGGTTGTAAAGAATTAGCCGACACTAATAAACTTAGGGGAAATTCTTTCTACGGAAAAATGATAGAAGATAAAGAAAAACATAATATTACAAGGTATACAAAAGATGAGGAAGAGGTTGAAAAAGCCTTAAGATCTGCGTTCTTTGAGGATCTTAATGAAATAAATGACACATATGAAATAATAAAACGAAAAAGATTAATAAAAATAGACAGACCCTATCAATGCGGCATCGCGGTGTATCAGCTAGCAAAATTAAGAATGCTGGAATTCTATTACGATTTTCTAGATAAATATCTAGATAGAAAGGATTTTGAGTTGATACAAATGGATACAGATTCAATGTACATGGCAATTTCAGCCGAAAATTTGGATGATATTATAAAACCCGAAATGAGAGAAGAATACTTTAGTGGCGGAAAAGAAAAATTCCTATCGACTTCTAAATATCATGATAAGACTCCGGGTTTGTTCAAAAAAGAGTTTGACGGTATTAGAATGATTGCTCTTTCATCAAAATGTTATTACGCGGAGGATGAGAAAGGAAAGGCAAAGTATAGTTGTAAAGGTACAATTCATAGACAAAACGAAATGAACTGGGATAGATACATGTCAGCTTTGAAAGGGTCAATTGATATGTCACAAAATACAGGATTTAGAGTCAATGACAACCAAATTGTGACATATACACAAATTAAAAAGGGATTGAATGCGTATTACGATAAAAGATGGGTTTATGAGGATGGAATTCACACAAAACCATTATATTAGATCATTTTAAAACAGAATTAGGGGGTAACTCTGTATCATGCGGAATAACCTGTAATTCTTCACGCACAAAACCCCGTCTTGGGCCATCTTGTAAAAAGTATAAAACCGGTTGATTAGGAGAAATTCTACTTCCAGAAATATAATAAACTTTTATGCTCCAAATGGGATCTGTGGCTCTTCTTCTTTCCCCACCCTCAAGTTCACCCGGAGATAATAAATATCTAACCCTAACTTCAGTTGGTAGTCTAACCTCATCAAGACCCACCACACGTTTGTAATTTTTAGTTTCAATATTCACCTCTTTCATTTTTATAGCCTCATCGGGCTCTTTACCGGTTATTCTCTTTTTTGTATTATTCAAAGTTTTTAGAATAGCTGGTAATCTTTTCACCCATACTCTTGATCGCCCATCACTGATCATTTCTTGCGCATATTGATGACTAAATAATCTTTCTCCTAATATTCTATTTGCGTTTTCCACAAATGCTTGTGCTCTATGATTACCAGCCTCACTTCTTTGTATCCTCACATTATGGTAATTCATGAGTTTACTAACTTTACCCATAAATTCTTTCCCAGGATCAACCATTAATGTTTTGGGATATTTTAATCTTCTAGAATATATTTTTGTAAAAGCTTCTGATATCTCTCGACTTTCTTTTGAGGTTAATGGCTCAGCATCTTTATATCTCGAGGCGATATCAACCACAACTAACGCGTATTTATATGTTTTTCTTCCAACTCTATCATGCGGTAAAAATAATAAATCCGCTTGGTGAATCTGATTGGGTTTATCTACAGTCCAGTGCGGTCTAGGTATATATTTTGGAGCAGGAAGATAGATTTGCCATATTGCCTGTTTCTGTAACCATTGTTTTGCCTCATTTTCACTTACTTTCGCCTTCTCAGCTAATTTAGGAATTGCAGAATATCCTTTCCAATACCCCCCAGTCGAATAATATATTTTTGACATCATTTAAAAATAAACAATTATCTTATAAATTAAAATGCCGGAGGAAGAAAAACTTATAGATTTTAGCGAATGCCAAATTAATCTTATGAAAAAAATTATTAGAAAAAAAATTCTATATATGGAAGATGGCGATAAAATTTTTAATATTATGATTTTAATTCCCGACGCAAGAGAAGGTTTATTAAAGCATATTGGCAAGTTAGAAAATAGGACAACACAGGTTTAAAGGTTAACCAAAGTATCTTATAAATTACAATGACGTCTGAAAAAATTAATCCAAACAGAATTCCAAAAGAACCCTTTGGTTTGAAGGCAGAATCAACCCTGAATCGAATTACTCTAAATCCATCCTCAGCCAGTCCAGGAGAAACATTATATATAAATATTCCAAAACTTTCTGAGAATTTGGTGATTGTGCCCGGAAGTGTATCTCTTCTATTTGATTTAGATGTTGAGGGCCATGCGAATAATACAGTTGTGAATAATGTGGGCCGTAATCTTGTAACCAGACTAAAAGTTCTTTTTGGAGGAGAAACATTGCAAGATACACAAAGATATGATCTATTTCAAACATATCATGATTTATTCTTAACCGAAGAAGAGCGCGAAGATAAATTAAAACAAGGTATTTCTTCGTTAAATATTAGAAAACTTAGAACAAAAGCCGGCGATGCAAAAACACAAGATGTAAAAAAAGTTGCTCTCGCTAATGTTCACGGTTCCAAGTATAGAATACCAATAAATCACCCTATTTTAAACGATCATGGTGTTTTTTATCCGAAAGCGTTGGAAAACCATTTGATATTTGAGATTACACTTGCCCCGATTAATAATATTCTTATTTATTCTGATGTAACTAAAGCGCCATCATATTCAATCAAAAACTTAGAGTTAGAATATTCTTCAATTTCAAGCGAATACTTAGCCCGTGAGGCTCAAGCAGCTTATCAAGTTGGTAAAGGATTCTTTTATGAAAATATTACCTTGCACAAAACTTTTACATTTTCAATTGGTGGCGATGGGGTTATTAATCAGCATATTAATTTACCGAGAAGATCAATGACAGGAATATTGTTTTTGTTTTTATTGCCTCAAGCTGCAGGATCAAGGGATTCTGAAAATTTTTATAATCCTGGTATATCTTCCGTTGAAATTGATGTCGATGGCGTGCCAAATAGAATATACTCTAGGGGAATGATTCCGTCTGATCTTTGGGAATCCGTGAAAAAGCGCTTTCATAGGGATGATGGTTTACAAATTTCATTGAAAGAAAAAGAATTTTACGCGGATAAGTTTGCTCTTTGGGTTGATACTAGATCTCATCCAGATAATCGCATTCATGGCGGCGGACTTGCTCTAAATAATACGCATGATGGTGTAAAAATAGAAATTAAAAGGAAACAAAGCGGATCCGGAACAATAACTTGTCATATGTTTGTCGTAGCTGATGCAATGCTGGAGATTATGAATTCAAGTTTGAGATCAATTAAGTACTGACCGTCTAAAAACATAATGTTATGATACAAAAAATCATGGAAGATTTACGAGATAAAATACCATTCCATTGTATTATAACAGGACCAACAAATTGTGGAAAAACAAAGTACTTAATTGATCAGCTCAGAGGCCCTTTCCGAAAAGTTTTTGAATATATTGTTTTAATTTGTCCGACTTTTTCTAAAAATAAAACATATCATAATTTTGCCCTAGGGGATAAACATTTCTATAAATTGTCACCGGATGCAAGTAACGTTGAGGAGATTAATGAATTGTTAAATGATTGTCAAACTTTATTCTCCGGAACAAATACATTAATAATTTTAGATGATTGCGCCGTATCCACTGATTTGAAGAAAAGATCCAATAAATTTATAGATTTAGCATTCTCCGGAAGGCATCATGGTTTATCAATGTGGGTTTTAACCCAGCAATTAACATCGATAGCAAAACCATTCAGGGAAAATGTAGCCTGCGTTGTTACTTTCCATAATCCATCGCAGAAAGGCATGAAAATGTTTTTCGAGGATTACGGCGGTGATTTGGATTATGAATTGGGTAAAAAGTTTATGCATCTACTGAAAACTGAAAAATATTCTAGGTTATGTTTGAGTTTGCGATACCCATTTAATTGCTATTTAGAGATTCCCGAGGTGGTTTAACAAAGATGACAAACGTTGATCGGGCGAAGCCGGAAGATTACATTGAAGAAAAAACTGAGGTAAAAAATGATACTAATCAAAGTGAGGATCTTGAAGTTAAACAAGAATCTCTTGCGATTCTCGCAGCCTTAGGAACAACAAAGGAATATTTAGGAGTTGAAATGAGTCTGGGTGATATAAAAAAATTATCGGAAAAAGATGTAGAAAAATATTTTAATCGATATCAAGCGGTAATGGGTAAAAAAATTAACGGCGGATTGGTAGATTCATCGCTTCAATTAGTTTCCAAACTTATTTCTTATTTAGTTCCGGTTGATGATATAGAATCTCTTTGCAATGATCTGAAGAACGATGATTTGGTAAATCGTGAACTATCAAACATTGTGGGTCTCTTAGCATTGAAAGCAGGAAGATTGGCAGCACTTGCTAGCGGATTATTCCAGATTGTTAAGCACGTTAAATTCAACAAAAATCAGCAATTTCTAAGAGAAGAACCAGTTAATGATAGCACAACTGAGTATAATACTAAGCAATCTACTGAAGGCATTGATACTGTGTATTAAACAGATCTAAAAACTTATTTGTAGCATCTAAATAACAATGTCTGAACAAACTGAACAAAGAGGAGGAGATGCGGAGCAAATTACAGCTGATCCCCTATGGGCGAAAGATATTAAAAAAAGGGAAAAAGATCCTAAAAAGGTTGCGGCTGGAAAGAAATTGGCCGAATATAATAAAAAAGCAAAAGATGCATTAGCCAGGGAGATGAAACGCGAAGAAAAAATGAAACAGGAAGAGGAGCAAAATGAAAATACATATAGTGAAGCGAAATCTTGGCTACCTGAGTTATCTTTTACTACTGTTTTATCCGTTATTGGTTTGGGGTTTACAGCATTTGATCTTTTTATGAGATATAAGGAAAAAGCTAGGGTTGAATATTCTAATAGGATACCTGATTTATCACAAGTTCCCCAATTACCGCAACCAAAAAAGATACCATTTTCTGTAGCCCCAAAATCTTTAGGAATGGAATAATCTCAAAAGTCATTTAAAAGTTTCTTAATGGTGTAGTAAAAAATCATGTCAACTGAAAACAAACTTGTGAAAACTGTAACTGATTCGGCGGTGCTTATTGGATTAGGGGCTGGAGTTGGATATGTAGCCAAAAAAGTAATGAAAGAATCATTTTTGAGCGATCCATCCTCAAGTATTACAAATTATGCAAAGTGGGTAGCTGTATTATCCGGAAGCATATATCTTAAAACATATTTAGAGGATCAAAAGATTTTACCAAAATAAAATGGCAGCAATAGCGATGATGATTGGTGGGGCTATATTGAATGCAACGGCATTTACTGGTGGAAATTATCTTGCAAAATATTTATCTGGACGTAATGAGGATACAGAAAAAATACGACACGACAAAGCAATGGAAAAATATCAAAGAGATTACGCAACATATCAGGAAAAAAGACAAAAAATGCTTGATTGGAAAATGAAAAGAAAAGATGAAAAATATCAAGCATCAAAAAATATTTCGGCAACAAATCAGGCTTTTGAATTGTACGGCAAAATGACTGAACCAAAATTCTCTGATTATTACAAACCAAGCGATGAACAAAAAACAGGAGAAATGGCATATGTCGGGGCTGGAATGTTAGGTTTAGGTTACGCGGTCAGTAAAATTTTATAAAATTATTATTTTGTTATGTAACCAGTAATTTGGTTATATAACATAAGTGTGTTTATTTTGGTTTACATGAAACTCCCAAAATCAGAATCTTCATATTCATCATAACCAATATGGGAAGAAGCAGATTCACCGTCAGAAATAATTACTTCTTGATTATATTTTTTGCGCGGAGCTAATCTTTTAATTTCTTTTTTCGTTTCAACGAGAGCGTCATAAAGTTTTACTTGCAATGAAATACGCGGACCAATAAATATTGATTCAATTTTGATTGAACACTCTGCGTGGCAACCTTTATTGATTAAATCTTTGGGGTTTATTGTTCCATTACAATCCTCACTTCTAATATCATAAAAATTTGTAAGAAATTCTCCTTTTTTGTCTGAAATTAATTTGGGATATAATGTTGGTCCTCTATCAGGAACTCTTTGCATATAAGGTTTGTTTTTACCATCCTCAATTTTTTCCATTTTCCAATATAGAGGATTAAAACCTCCCTTTGATTTAGTAAGATCAGATCTTTTCAACTCAAATCTATCAATTTCTTCTTTATTTTCTAAAATATGATCAATGCAGCAATCTACTATTTCATTAAATTTTTCTATCCATTTTTCCTCTTCATTAGTGGGTTTATTTCCACTCCATAAACATAAAGGAAAAGAATAAGTTGAAAAACTTTCAGAAACTCCAAATGAATACAACCGGTTGGTTGGAATAACTAGTTCTCCTTCAGTTCCATCTTCATTTTTTGTAAAAATTTTTATCCTTCTAAATTCAACCTTTGGTTTTTTATCTGGAACTTCACCTAAAATTGGTTTAGAAAAGATCATACTTTTTTTGGGGTTATAATTATTAATATCTATTAATTGAGTATTTTCGTTCATCATTTTATTTTTTTTCTTTTATATTTTTTTCTTTTTAAATCATTTTTTTGCTTCAGCTCTAAGGGGTCTAAAGATTTCTTACTGATGAGTAAAAAATCATGGCAGAAGAAATATCAATGGAAGATTTTTCAAGAGATAATGATGGTGAAGAAACGGATACGATGACATCTACATCTGAATTTCCTGCTTGGGATTATTACCAACCGGGGCTAGCTGAATGGGATCAACCAGTGGAAGGTGGGGAGCCGGATAATTTTAGAGATGGGGAAAATGATAGAAGGGTAGAAGCAGGGCAATATCTAAAACGTTATTTTCCAGAATTCAATCCGATGGATGCGTCATTTAATGTTAAATTTGAAGAAGATGGAAGTATAACCGGGGTATTAAGTGATAGGAAAGATGCCAAGAAGCATATCATACTTGATAAAGATAAAAATCTTAGGGTTGAAGATTTACCAAAAACATTTAGAAAAGAACTGGGCGCTGATTATGAAACAATGTTGGAAAAATATAATAATACCCAGTTAGAATTGAGGAAATCAATTGAAGTAAATAATGAATTAGATAATGCATTGAAAGGATTGAAAGCAACAGCAGAAGTATATCCCCTGGAGATTGAACGATATGCGGAAAGAGAAAAAGAACTTAGGGAATTCATTGAGAGACAACAGGTACAAAAAGCCCAAAATAAAAGCCTTTTCGATCAAACCGTTAAACAGAATATAGAATTAAAAATACAAGCAGAAAAACTTTTGGATGAGGTAAAATTATACAAAGAAGAAATAGACAAACATAAGAAGGGTAAATCCAATTTATCAAAGTTAGAACAAAGCAATGAACGATTAAAATCTGAGGTTGATAAATTAAATGAACGAATTAGAAAGATTACAATTTCAAAAGTAGAACAATTATCAGATATTGATGGTAAAAAAGATGAAATACTTAAAAATTTACCGCTTAGGGAGAGATTAAAGTATATATTCAAAAAGTATGGTTTTACAGTTTTTGCCGTTCTAAGTGCGGTGGGTGCTATCATTGGGGTTATAGTTTCTAATCTTTCAAAGGGGTTATCTGCTTTGGGTAAGGGTGTTAGTAATGGTTTGAAAACTATAGGTAAAAAATTAGGCGAAATATTACCCGGAATGGTTGGCGCAATAGTTAGCTTTCTTTTCAAAACGGCTGGACAGGTTATTGGATTTTTAGGTGAAAATGCTTGGTTATTGATAATGGCTGTAGTTCTATATTTTGTGGAAAGTATAAAAAAGAAGAGAAAGTAACAAATTTAAAGATATCACGGTGATCAGTAAAATACAATATGGATGACTACAATAAAATTTATCCTCAATTACCGACCGACCTTAATAATACTGATCCGGTTAATTTCAGACTGCAAAAATCAAGCGAGGTATTACAAAATCTAGAGAAAGAAATTAAACATTACGAAGAAGTAAGGAAAAAATATAATAGGGCGAGAGGAATATGTACAAAAATTAGTGTTTCTGGTGGTTTGATTTCAGTTATTCTATCTGCAAGCGGTCTCGGAACTTCTCTTACTGGTTTTGGTGCTATTGTTGGTGTGCCTTTGGGTGTTGCTGGTGGGGTTTTTGGCGGATTATCGGTTGGATTCGGTTATGCATCAAAAAGACTTTCTGGTAAAGTTAGTAAACACGAACAAACCGTCGCAATTGCAAAATCAAAATTAAACACCATTAACGATTTGGTTTCAAAAGCTTTAAAAGATAATGTTATATCCGATCAAGAATTTTCCATAATTTTGGCAGAGTTGGAAAAGTTCCAAAAACTAAAACTAGAAGTTCGTCAAAAATTTAGAAAAGATACAGAAAAAAACTTGGACATGAGTGTGTTAAGGAGGGAAGTCCGCGAAGATATATTAAAAGAACTTACCGGAGGGAAAGGACATTAAAGATTTCATTTGAAAAAACTGATGTCGGTTGTAATTGTTTTGCTGGTATTAGAAGAGAATTTACATCTTAATTCTTACAAATTTAAAGATCTAGTTATTTGATACAAAAAAAGAATTAAGATGTTATTTGATGATTTCAGAACTCGATATCCAAACGCGAATCTCAATAAATTTTCATTTGTAAATGATCCATTTGGCGGATATATTAAATGGAAAGTTAATGGGACAACAATTATGTCCGATGATGATCCTTCTGGGAAAACTTGGACTGCAAATCTTTCTAATAATTTGAAAACATTATTATGGGAAGATTTGGGGTTAGAAATTAAAGTTAAGGTAAGTTCATTTCCAAAAAGTTTAACATTTACAAAAGAAAAATATCCAATACCTGGAGTTAAATTTAATGAGTTTGCTAATGATGTAACAAAAACGTTAACATCTCTAGATATATATGTTTCAGATAAAAAGAAATTCACCGCAAATATGAGAAACATATTTAAATCACAAGTTGTAACATTTAATTCCGCAAAGGAATGCAAAAAATGGTTGAATAAACCAGATTTTAATCATTGGCCTCAGCAACTTAACTTTGCGGTTTGGTGCGCAACATCTGGTTGTGGTATAAGTCTTTTTGAAAGTCTAAATTATCCTAAAGTAATTAGCAGTTTTATAAAGTTTCATATATATTTCACAATAAGAAGAATAATATATGAATTAAATGTACCATTGCCCGACGAACAAACTTTTTCAATAAAAAATAATTCATATGATAAAGTTGCATATAATCGATTGTGTAAAGAGTTTGGGGTTAGTAATAATTCTGACTTTAGGTGGAAGGGCGGAAGAAATCATGGTTTGGGAGATATATTTATTTATTACAGCTCAGGAGGAAATGAAAATTTATATATTGTAAGAAATTATGATCATGATGCAAATACTTGGCCTGGACAAAATAAATTTTCTGATGAGGGTTATAAGGATGGAGATGGAAATAAAATCTCGTTTATTAGAAATGATCTATTTAGTGATTTCAAATATGCTTGGTTTATCCCTATGGAAGGACATGGGCTCACCAAAGCGGGGCTTGGAAGATTAAATCGATCCGCTGAAGCTTTTGTTTACTGTATATTGGGAGCACAAGTTAATACAAGAAACCCAATTTATGGCGACGGTGGTGGAGCAATAGAAACACAACAAGAATTCAAAACCCTATTTGAGAGTAGTGTAAAAGAAAATGATATTTCTAAATCTATTCAAAATTACCAAAAATCTGTGCAGGAAACTAAATTACGGCTTGATTTGGCTGTTGCTCCGGGTGTTTGGTTAATGCCAAGTAATATGATCATAAACACGGAGAGCGTGGTTGGGTATAATAATAAACTCATGAAAGCCACTGAAGATATGAATTTTGGAGTAAATAATGCATTAAATGCTGAAACAAAAAATGTCGGAATGCCTAATAGTTTAGGAACATCAAAGGTTTTATTAAATACCATTCCTCAACCAAAGAAACCTAAATTAAGCAATGACGATAAATCAGACAAAACAGATGAATTTAGTAATATAGAAACATCTTCTCATCAAAATAATCTTATTGTTTTAATGTTTGCTGGGGGGTTATTATCTTGGTTCCTATTTCGTTAATGTTTTGATTATTCAAGCCATGATCAATTTAAAGATGAGTTTAATGTAATCAAAACAAAAATGTTCAGTATTACAATGTACGATTCAGAAACTAGAATTTATTTAGATCCGCCGCTGAAAAATCTTCGAGAGATACAGCTCCTGGATTGCAATTTAAAGACCAAAAAGTTGATTAATTTCAAGGACCACCAGACATTATTCAATGATAAGAATAAATTCTTCATAAAAATTCAATCCGGTACATATTCTCTTCGTAATATTCAATCAGTCTTTCTTAATGATCCTGAAGTGGAAAAGATAACAATAATTGAGAGTGATACTGTTGACTATCTTTATTCAAATAAGAACTTCAAAATTGGACTTGCTAAAGGATTGGCGGTTGGTTTAGGAGTTCCTGAAGTTATAAATCCTGGTAAATTATACCCCATAAATATTCAGATTAGGGAACCTTTGAGACTTATGTGTAGTATAGTGGATAATAAGTCATCATATATGAATAACACTAAATATGGAGAACTTGTGAAACTCACGCCATCTAATTTACTAGCAAACATACCCTCAAAGTATTATCCGTCAATTCCAGTTAGAAAATATGAAAGTCTCATAAACCACTTCGATTTAACTATCTTAGACACTGAATGGAAAAAACTTGATCTTAAGGGTTCTCCCATAACTTTTAGTTTAAGATTTAGATAAATTTTTTTTGTTATGTAACCATTCATTTGGGTTATATAACATAATTTTCAACATTCTTTACAATGATACTTTTGATTATTATGTTTACATATTTGTGATCCACCGCATTCTTTACAAAAACTTTTTTGATGGTTGTGAAAACATATTTGTGAACCATCACATAATACACAGTAAGACTTTCTTTTCCTATGAACGCATATTTGTGATCCACCGCATTCTTTACATTGATACTTTATTTTTTCATGAATGCATATTTGTGAACCCTCACATTCTTTACAAGAATATTTTTTAATTCCATGTACACAAGGGTAATTATACATTAAAATAGCTTTTGTAATTAACTCATCAATATCCGAATCTGAAAATTTTTCCAACTCATTAATTAAATTAGCTTTGAACATTTTATGTCGTCCTTTAATTTCCAACTGTCTTGCAATAAATTTTAGTTGTGGTACTTTTAATCTTCGTAATTGTTGTTCCATTTTTGATATTGTTTTTCACTGATTTTTCTTTTAAACCTATTCTTTTCAATTTTTTTCACATAGGCTTAGTATCAGTTTTCATGTCGTCCGCCTTCCGACATGGTTGGTAAAATTTCTGTACTTTTTTTCAATTACTCTTAGGGCAGAGATTTTCAGTCAACCTAAAAACGTACTTTTAAATTTAAGCTAAAAAAGGGCATAGATTTTCAGTCAACCTAAAAACGTACTTTTCGTTCAACCTAAAAACGTACTTTTAAAAAATAACCCGTAAGCTAAAAAAGGACAGAGATTTTTCAGTCAAATTTGAAAATAACCTAAAAACGTACGTATAAACACGCTTACATAGTAGTCTTGGCGATCGTGCATTCCAGTCAGCTGCACCTTATCTCTGGAATGCATTACCTTCGGCAATTCGCAACATGAAGACATTGGACACTTTTAAGACTGCTGTTAAAACTCATTTTTCAATTAAGCCTTTAAATAGATTTAATTGTTGGCTTTTATAATAGGTTTTAATTATTATTATTTATTTATTTATTTATTTATTTTTATTTATTTATAGTTTTTAATACTTTTTATTGTAGGTTTTAATAGTTTCTCATGTACGTGTACGGTGGCCCACAACTGTCACGGCAAAACAGAAAGTCACGGCACTACAAACTTAACTCCCGGCAAGACAATGTTATCTGATGGAAGTACACCATTAACTCACGGCAGTACACCATTAATTCACGGCAAAACAAAATTAACTCACGGCAATACACCATTAACTCACGGCAAAACAAAGTTAACTCACGGCAAAACGAAATTAACTCACGGCAAAACAAAGAAAGCGAGTTGGTCAGCGGTTGTTATTTGTTTTACAAATGGTATGTCGTGTAACAGTAACACACTGCTCGCTCGGAAACCGTTATGTTTGGTGCAGTGTTCCTTATCTCGAAGTCATGATGTTTTGCAGCGCTTGTGGTTTGTTAGTGTAATAACACGCGAGAGGCTTTGTTTTAGCAAGCGACGTTTATTGTAGAGCGGATAGAGGAATGATTTCCTCACAGGTCCCTACCTCATTATGCATGCTGTAGCCGTACGGTTTCGTTCTCAGAAATGTTTGCAAGCGCACTTCCCAAGACAATTCAACTACAGCATGCATAATGAAGTAGGGACCTGTGCGGAAATCTTACCGCGGATAGAATACAAGTAATACATGTGCTAAAGTGGCTAGCAAAAATCTAAACTACTTCCGGTAATAGATACTACAGACAAGTAAACTATTTCGGTAAGCCCTTGTGGTTTCGAGATAAACCACATTAGTTTCGTCACAGTTAGTCGATCAAAATGCTAACTTTTGCAAAGACTGTGGTAAAGGTACGTTTCTTAATCTAAAGTATTCGTATTTGCATCTCTTTTAGTTCTGAATAACGATAGGCACGTGAGAAGTTCGGTCAATAATTCAAGAAATATATTAACTTTTGACCGTCTAACACAGCAATGGGTTCACGGAGTGCTATGACGTAAGCTTATATAATTAGCTCGTAATATATGTTATACTGTAAAACCGTCTATTCGTAAATACTTTGCATACATACGTTTCTTCATTCAGTCAAAGCCTATATTTTAAAGTTTGTACAATTAGATCTTTTCTGTTTTTTTTTCTCGTTTCTTTTTGTGGCTTACTTGAAAACCGGTTGGTGTGTTACAGATTTTGCGGGTCATATCTGCAGGATGCACCAAAAATAGCATACATTATGAATGTTTCCTTTGGGCTACATGTACATGCACAATCTTATTCCAGTATGTGCTGATCAGCTTATTTGTAGCAGTGTCTTCTTACGTGCCTATCGTTATTCGGAACTAAAAGAGATGCAAATAAGAACACTTCAGATTAAGAAACGTGCCTTTACCACAGTCTTTGCAAAAGTTGGATTTTGATCGACTAACGAACCACAAGCGCTGCAAAACATGAGTTCTAGATAAGGAACACTGCACCAAACATGACGGTTTCCGAGCGAGCAGTGTGTTACTGTTACACGACATACCATTTGTAAAACAAATAACAACCGCTGACCAACTCGCTTTCTTTGTTTTGCCGTGAGTTAATTTCGTTTTGCCGTGAGATAACATTGTCTTGCCGTGAGTTAAGTTTGTAGTGCCGTGACTTTCTGTTTTGCCGTGACAGTTGTGGGCCACCGTACTCATGCTTTAGTCACCTTTAACATAATTTAATATAATAATATTGTAAAGCGCAACCGAATATATTCATATAGAGGTTTGCGCTATATAAATGTAAATTGTATATAATTATATTATATAACTCATAAAGATATGGGTAGCAACTAAGCCTACACAAGCTTTATACCCTTTGTCGCTCGTTATTTTTTAATTTCCTGCAAATATGTTAGAAGAATTGTAGCTCAGTTTGTGATACCCCGGTTGGTTACTGTACCGTAGTAACGTGCTAGGCTTTGCTAGTTTTGACATTACTTATCTAGTGAATTTAGCTCTATCTCGACCTAATGCACTGTACTGTACTGCACTGTATGTGCTGAGTTTCACTGCACTGCATTCTCATGTCCGTGCTGTGTTACACCGCTGTGTCCTGCAACTTTATTGCATAACAAAATACTGACTGCTATACTATCATACAATCATACGCAAGTCGCAGTACCCGTATTGCATCGCCATACTACACTTTCGTATCTGTACTACATAGCACTGCTCTGTATTGCAATGCGATGCATAACGAGATACTGACTACGCCATACTGCACGTTGCACTACTCGTATTCCAAGGGCATGCACTGTACTGTATTGACTTGTACTTACCTCCAAAATGACGTCCTGTAGTTTCCGAAGCATCGTAAAGCTGACAACATGGCGGTCAAACCAATCGCCAAGGAGCTAAGCGTTTGAAGAGTGAAAAATTCATCAAGACGAGCCTGGCAACGAACAAAATGAACAGTCAACCAATAATACCCTAAATTCAAGTCCTCTTGGTCAAAAGTAATGAAACTCAGTTGCTCATTTATTTCTGCACAGTAGATACTTCCTTTTATTTACTGAGGTCGACAACAAATACGTGCGCATTTTAGAAAACCGGTGACTAACCTCTCTGCGGAGAGCCCCGAGGGTAGCCCCTGCAAGTAACACAAGGAACTGATCCAGTAGAAGACAGCGTGCAAGGCGTAACTGCAAATACACTTCACGCCGCAGGAAAATCCAGAACTGAACAAAAACATTTGGCATCTTTCTGCGCTGAAATGCTACCGGAACAAAAGAGGACACATATTAAAATAAAATATCAGTTGACATAATTCACCACAGGGGTGGGCAGAATGCTCTACACATGGTGAAGTTAGAGACAGTGGGAACAGTGTCTTGTTTAAACAGATAGCACGACCGCAGCAGCCACTTTCGTAACCAGAAACTCGGACAAGAAAAAGATACCTCAGAGCTTCACACAAAACGGTATATAATATTGCACCTGTTGCAGGTCCCGCATCTAGTGAATCGTCACTGGACTGATTCATTTGAACCAATGTAACATCAAGGTCGGGATCCAGAGCAAAATTGTTGACCCCTCCAGTTCTCACTGTCTCCTGTATTGATCCTCTTCCTCTTTCACTGTCTCCTGTATTGATTTGGCTGTGTTCCCACTCCTCCGCTAGTGACAGAACCTGTGGTTGACTGCTCTCATACATTCCACCAATCACATCCATGTAGAAGTCTGCGGGATTAACGTTGATTGGTTTTTCAAAGCCAAGGTCATGAAAATAGTCGGCTGCCTGTTCCACTGTTCCTTGAAATACGGTTTTACCTCCCAAGCCAAGAAATAGGACTTTATGAAATTGACCTGTGGAAAAAAAAATGAATCAATTTATCAGATCATAAGAAGGACGATTTTAGAGGCTTCTAGCAGCTAATTTGATGCAATACTAAGATCTCCTCAATTACAGAGTAAAAACTACAAATACAAATATTCTCCCAGTGATCGGTCAGCCATTGCTGCCCCGTAGCTGGTCTCTGGTATTAAGCTACAAACCACTGTACTTTTATTCCTAGTGACTCGTTTCGCATTCTCCCAATTCAATCAAATTAGACTGTGCTCAAAGGACTTCTAAATGGCTCTAGTAAAATCAAAGTTTTTAGTTTTCTCTGTACCAGAAGACACACAAAGATTATAGCTTAGAGTAGATCAATGTGGTAAGTAAATCGCGCGGGAAAACGGGTAGTAGTTGTTCACTACCGTTCGCAGTTTAGATTATCTTGCCTAGCAATTCAAAACCAAAGCTATGGCCAAGATACTCTTGATACTCAACTGAAAAATCTCTTTACGTCATAGGTTGAATTGCATACCGCTGTTTAGTGAAGTAAGTGAAGAGATCTCACTGGTGTTAGTAGCCACGTATTCGTCTTTTTTACAAAGCAGTTACAACAAATCGACAACGCAAAATTAGCTGTAACTTACTAAATATCTCGTATCTTGGTTGATGGATGACGCAAACCACAGTCAGCTTTGCCTTTTCAGCTACCGCTTTCAAAGCACCAACGACCATTAAACTTGATGTGCTGTCAAGGCCGCTGAAAAAATAAATAAATAAACAAAAAAGAATGGTCACGCTCGATTAAGTGCGCTTTTGTGACATAAATTGGTAGGATGTGTTACTGTCAGTCACAGGAGACCTAATCAGCGTCAACAACAATTCTTTTTAGAACTGCCCGCGCCAAGACGATCGAACTGGACAAACAACTGATGACGTCATGTGCAACTTAGATATAATTAGTATTTGTGATAATCCTTGATCAGGCTCATATTTCTCCTTCTATTCTGTTATGTGTGTCGGGGGAAACTAAGGTTTGATATCAATTTACCTGGTTGGCTCATCTAGAAAGAGCAGAGTTGGATCGGCTACCAGTTCCATTCCAATGTTCACTCTTTTTCTTTGTCCACCGGAAATGCCTCGTGTCACCTACATTTGAATAGAATAACCATGGTCATACTGATAAAATAAATTTAGTTCTGGATATTGAATGATTCAAATGAAGTCCTCTAATGTGTCGTCAGTATAAAACCGTTTAGCGATCGTTTGTTCTTTTATTCATAATGTAGAGAACAAACCTCATCGCCAATCTTGGTATCTTTTACCCTTTCCAGGTCGAGCAATTCGAGAACCTGTGACAAAAAAAGGACAACAATACTTTTGGTACTTTTGATCAAACCTTATCAGGTCCAATAAGCGAACAGGAAACAACTGAGAGGTTCTCGTGTATTTCAGCCCTTAAACAATATCAGTCAATCCTGCTGTCCTTTATAATGGCAAAATACTCTGTCTCATTGAAGAATTTATACTTCAAAATTGGGAGAATCCTAAATGATAGCCTCCAATTTAGCTGGAGTATATTGTGTCACGTGACACACTGACCAATGACACTGGAGCCAAAATATTACCTTCCTTAAATTGTAACGTCTTACAAGAACTTATTGTGTCGCGTGATACATACTGACCAATCACACAAGAACTTCCGAATCAATTTCTTGGTGCAACTGTATGTATATACGGATGAGTCATTCCATGTTTATGAGCGACTAACCCATTCTTGTTGGTTCTGACAACTCACTGCATGCAATACGTACTAACCTCCATAATTTTGTGGTTCCTTTCTTCATTCGATGTGGAAGAGGGGAGCCTGAGGTGAGCTTGATAAGTGAGAACTTCAATCACTGTTAAACTGCGATGCATCACATCTTCCTACAATCACCATGGCAACAAAGTCGTTATACAGTTTTTATTCATTCATTTGTCGCTTATCTATTTGAGAGAAAAAACCCATTAGGTTACCTGTGGCACAAACCCTGTTATGTTCCTGTAGGTTCCCAAATCGTCCACCATTGTATCGTTGATAAAAATGCGACCTGAGCGATTCTAGGAATTAGACAAAAAAAAAAGATTGAACACTTCAGTGATTTTTCAGCAATAAAACTGTCAGTGTCTAGTTTATAGCACATGGCAATCGTTCCTGAGCTTTGTCTTCTGTTACTTTCCCTATTTTAATTTTCTTCCGCCGTAACATCAGTATTAAGCGGTTTCTGTATGAAGCAATGCTCAGTTACCCCTGCAACAAAACGCTGTCACCTTGTATAAAGTTAATGCTCTATGGTCACAGAATGCTCTAATCCCGTAGTACGTTCCAACACCTTAGTAAGTTCGTGTCCTGCAAAGAGTTCTATGCTCATAGGCTGTTCTTGCTTCGTGGTAACTTCAATAAAACTCCACCCCTTCTTTGCGCACCATACCCAATGGGGCCTTGGCTCTAAGATACCTTATAATACCACAGATAAGCTTAACAGCATGAGAATCTTTTCAAAACGCCCTCTACGTTTATACGTCCTCCATTGGTGCGTTCCCTTAGTATGATCCCGATCTGGATTTGAGACCCGTTGATTCTAACATGATCCATGTGATCTCGAATCACAAATCCAGATCGGCATCATACTAAAGGAACACGCCCTAAGTTTATACTCTCTTTAAAACGATTTATTGGTTCCTAGACAGCCCTCAGAGTACAAACCGTTCTTACCCCGTAATATGAGGAGTATGAATCTCATTAATTTGCATTTCTGGACATATCTTTCAGACTACAAACCGCCCTTACCCCATAATATGCTTTCCCACTGAGTGTGTTAAGGAACGTAGTTTTACCAGATCCTGACGGACCCATGACAGCTGTTAATTCCCCGGGTTTTATCTCCCCGGTAACACCTTGCAGAACCCTCCTGCCTCCCTACAAAAAGAAAAAAATAGAAAGAAGAAACAACAGAAAGAAATAACACTGTACTGTTAAAAATCTACTTGGTGATTGATGGCTGAAAATGGTTCACTCCTAGTAACTGCAGTGTACTAACCTTCTTCAGAACGAGGCCAAGTTCTGTAAATTTGATTGAAATTGTGTGCGTCTTAGCAACAGCATTCCGTCGATACTCTTGTAGAGATGTGTCGATTCCAACCAGTGTCAATTTTAGTCCAGTTTTAAGATTTTTCTCCATGTAATTTCGAGTGAACCACTTTTCCATATAGTGATTATAATAGAATCTAAGGATTTTTTCATGTTTGAAGCAATATAAGAAGAGGATCCACATTAAAAAGAGAAAAACAATGAGAAGAAGGCCAGCGGGCGCGCTGACTGGGGCTGAAGATCCCTTTTTGCAAACGGACAGAAGCTGAAACAAACCATAGGCACACAATGTGTGCAGAGAGGGTCACAAAGGTTGAGTGCAGTTTTTAAAATTTCTTTTGGTTTCTCTGCCTTTCCAAACTTTGGCTAAGAACAAAAGTTTAAATTAAAGTCTTATACCGTGTTCACATCAGCTAAACAGACTGAAGCAAAATCGTGTTTCAGCTTATTACTTTTAGTTTAAATCTGTTTAAAACATGGTTTAGTTGGGTGCGCGCGTTGTGAAAAGAACAAATCGTTTTGCTATAAACAGGGGACAAGTAATACAAACTCATAGAGCGTATCAAGTGAAGTAATTTCAGACTTGCACTGGGCATATTCTTTGCCTTGCCATATTACATCAACTCCGATCCACAAAACTTAAGTGCATTCAGCTATCCTGCACTGAGAGCAGACAGGCCAAATTGCCCTATTTTTCTAACGTTAGGCCGCCGCTCGCTCTTGCTATACTGCAATTGGTTAGTAATGGAGCTATCGTTTACCGGGCATTCCTGTGGCTCCGTGCTTCCAATACGACAGAAATGCCCTTTTGGGCATGTCTTTTTAATGGTAACCTCTGGACAGTAGTTTCCTTTAGGGCAGGCCACTGGTTGGTAGGTCCCAGGACAGAGTAGCTTGTTAGAACGTACATCGTATAAAGGTTCGGACTGAGAAGGGCTACAACATTTCCCAGCTTCACGACACAAACGAGGGGAACTCTTCTAATGAAATGTTAAAAATAAGGCACAATTAAACAATATACAGCAAGAAAAACAAGTTAACGATTGGACTACAACATGGAACTGTCAACGAGTTGACAGTCGGCAAGTTGGGTAACGTCCAATTGACTAATTGCACTCATAGAATGATTAAATGGTTTAATTGTCTAATGTAAAAATTTCATTGCGTTGATTGGCTGAGAGCATTTCAATTAATCCCAAACGATGCAGAATGCTGAAAACGAGGGCAGAAATTCTTTCATATATCTTATTAACAACTAATGAAATGATTTCTAGTGCAATTTCGTATAAATAAGTACTCATGAATATTTCAAATACAACAAATTGCGTTTGTCCCACAGGCTCCTGCAATTTTTTAGTCTTTGAAAAATTTACTTGTGCTCGCTGATTCCAAATGGCACTCATAACCATTTGATGACCCATAAAATTGACCAGTATTCTTAGTTTTCATTAATACCTGATGAAACGTTCTCATAGAGAGCCCAGAAAAAACTAATAACTGAACAAAAAATGCACTTACTGTAGAATTAGCCAATGTGTTCCGCATGCAGTAAGCCCCCATTGGGCAAGGGATGATGCATAGAAGATTCTGAGGACAGTAAAATCCTAAAATATAGATTTTCATAGCGTTAGATCTGATATGCATTAAACCCCGGGGCAAATATTTGCGCTAGTTTCTTTCAAATTGATTAAAATACGCTTCAATAATTTTGTAGCCAAATGACATTCTCTAACAACATAACAATATATAATGAGAATTTGGAATAAGACAAAAATATCTCAAACCCTTTGTTCCACACCCCCACCCCAAGAAAATTTGCCAGAAAGGCTAACTGGTCATATGATCCCCTGTTTTGATTTGACTTTTTTATGTTTTTGTGATTTATTTTCTTTGTGATTTAGTTCCTGAGCCATTGGTTACTCCAGTAATCTTATTGAAAGTTTACAGTTTCCGCTCCTTAAACGTTTTGAACAGTATATCGTACCATCAGGACAAGGCTTGACTTGTTTTGATGAACTGTCAAAGTAAAAACCCGCCTCACAAGCTGTTGAGTTCAGCGGTCGCATACAGTAAGGTTTTCTCCATTCAGCAGACTTTTGGATTCCGGGAGGGTTATTGTTCTGCTCCTCTAGAGGAGGAGAGACTGCCATTGTCTTGTTACATGGTTCAGTTATCCCAGGGCAGCACAATGAAATGTACTTTGATGGACAGCAAGATGCTAGAGTCTCGCTGAACGCATCTGAAAAAGAAAACGCTTTGTAAGCATTTACTCGTAATACGATGTAATTCGTAAGTGGACGCAGGCATTTTTAAACTTTGTTAGCGACATCGCTTGTATCATTGCACAGTTTTGGACAACTTTTTTTTATCCCAGGGCAGCACGATAAAATGTACTTTGGTGAATAGCAAGTTGCTAGAGTCTCCTTGCACACATCTGAAAAACAAAAAACCACATTTGTAGTCTCGCGATTCCACACTTAATACTCAACAGTGACGTAGTATGCCTAAATACACGACTTTACGATGGGCGAGCCATTATGGTGAGATGTTTGAAGAGAACACGCGCGACGCGGCTAGCGTCGCTGAGTTTGACCTTCTGTCCGGGTTACCACGTCAAAAATGGGATACTTTATAAGTGATATCTTACACGTAACAAAATGCTATTTTACCAGCGTTATTTTTCCATGAGGGCCCAGGCATTCGTAAATCGTATCAACGTTACAATGCGTAGCCATTTCTCCCTAGAAGGGCTGAAAAAACTACCTTCCTGACGCTCTGATCCGTGGACTGTAATGCGTCCAGACGCATTTTATGCGAGCGCACGAACTGGAAGGATTCTAATTCCGGTCGATTCTATCTATACATGTGTTACCAGCGACGAAACAACAGTTTTCCACAACTTGGTTTCTTAATTTCCGTTTTTTGTGAGCGCACGAATTGGAAGGATTCTAATTCCAGTCGATTTTACTGATTTACAGATGCACCCGCCCCCATGAGGCATCTCTTCTGCAATCTAAAGCGTCCCTTGTTATACCACTGCAACATGGAATATAGAAAGCACTTACATAGCTAATATATATAATATATAATATTTATAATACAGTCCCGATACTACGCGTGATATGATTGGTCCAAACAGCGTCCTTTATCAGAGTATAAAGGACGGTGCTCCCGTCATCCCCGGGAATTGCGCAGTGAAAAAAGTGGCGGAATTTTTCAAAGAGTTTACCAGCTTTTCGTAAAATATTCTGAACGAGCTCGAACAAAGCATCCCTTACACTTAGAAAAATGTGAAGATGAGGAGCTCTAGGAAAATGTAGATATAGAGGCCTAGTTAAACAACTAAGTCAGCACTTGCAAAAATGGGGAGTTAAATTAAGAAAAACAGGACTACGACATCAACCAGGAAACCATCAAACAATGCCGTTTTTTAATGAAACAATAAAATTGCCGAGCAAAATACAGTTTGGTTGGTTTCAGTACCAAGCTATGCAAAACAACAACGTGGAGTGACCAATTTACAAGTCTTCCCCGCTGAAGACGTGAAGGTTGATGGCAAAAATTCGAAATGGACTGCAAACGGACTAAGTGGAAAATTCTACAGTTTCAAAGAAAAATGAAAACGATATGAAACTTGCCTACCGTCAACAGTACAAGAGGAAGACAAATCCACTTTTGTCACTGGTACAGTACTCGGCGTTGTAGTCTTGGTTGCTTAATTTGAGCTCCCTTACGTCGCAGTTAGTAAAAACGACAAACAGTACGGATCAAACACACAGAAATTTGCTTGTGTGTCGAATTTATCTCTCCACAACATTATCATTGAAGCAGAGACTAAAAGCACAAAAGAAAACAGCAGTTCTCGCATTGACATAAGCTGAGCGTTGTCCATTCAGAAAACATGGCACACTGTCTGTAGTTTCAGCAACAAGCTAAGCAGTTCGTCTTGTTTGTTTTCTTCTGCTAAATTCCACAAAAGGTTTTTTCCGCTTATTGTCTTCATGGGCCATAATTTGACTGGATTTCCATTAATTTAAGACTTGAGAATGTTTAAAAATATCTTGACTGAGCTGAAAAATCTCGCGTTCAAAAACTTCTCAGTGCTTTGAGTTCGAACTTTGATGGATTTGACAGCCTTTATCTTTTGAACCAATGAGAGTGTTGGACGTATTCTTACAAGCTCGCTGATTGGCCCAAATTGCTGTACTTTATCAGAGTATAAAGGACAGTGCTGACGACATTCAGCGCGCGCGCTGAACAAAAACATTGGGAGTTGATCGAAAATAAAAGCTCGTTTTTGTGGAAAATCGCTAGTTCTTTATTATAAAACAAATAAATAAGCCTCCTCTGGGCTTTGTTCTGTTATAAAGCACTTAGCACTTAGCCTGCGGCTCGTGTTTCCCCCTACACTTCTTTCGTGCTCTCGTCACCTCCTGCGTGCTTTATATTAGAACAAAGCCCAGAGGAGGCTTATTTATTTGTTAAATATGGCTAATATATATAGACACTTGGGATGGCCACTTTATAAAAGCCGACAAAGGAATGCGAAAGAACATATTTTGGTACCCGGAAACAGGCAATGTTAGAGGCGCACCGAACCTTTATATTGGATTTTATATCATTAGGGATTACATTTGACAACTGATAATCAGCTTCACACTCAGAAATACATCCCCAATTCCCTTTACATCTTAAACTTAAATAATATATATGATGAATTGTAGTAAACCTCCTACCTCCACACGGCGCAGCGACAGCATAACCTACTGGAGACAATAACACACATATAACACCAAACCAAATTAATTTTGTCGATCTGCAGCGAATGGTCATCCTGGCATTTGAATCGAATAACTTAGCGATATTCACAACTGTAGGATGAGGAAATTAGTGAATAGGTGCCCAGCTTCAGCTAGCTTAGTTGGTTAACACAGATAGACTGACGATTAATCTATGTTTTAAGTCTATTTCCCATTTATGATTGAATCCCCATTGTGGCACTTAACCACATATGGGAATATATACGAGAGGTTGACATGGATTATACAACGATACTAAAACGGAAATGCATGTGACCTTATCAAATAATTGGAAAGTCGAATACCAGTACAGTGACTAATATTTTGCATAAAACACAGGCACAATGACAGATAGACGCCATAAACAAAAAAGTAATTTCCCTAGGTTAGTCCATTCAGGGAGCTTACAAAGCATAATTGCTATCAATAGGAGCCCTGAGTTCACTAATTAGACTATAGTTAACAAATAAATAAGCCTCCTCTGGGCTTTGTTCTGTTATAAAGCACGCAGGAGGTGACGAGAGCACGAAAGAAGTGTAGGGGGAAACACGAGCCGCAGGCGAGTGTTTCTCCCTACTTCTTGAGTGCTCTCGTCACCTCCTAAGTGCTTTAAAACAGAACAAGGCCCAGAGGAGGCTTATTTATTTGTTTTATAATAAAGAACTAGCGATTTTCCACAAAAACGAGCTTTTATTTTCGATCAACTCCCAATGTTTTTGTTCAGCGCGCGCGCTGAATGTCGTCAGCACTGTCCTTTATACTCTGATAAAGTACAGCAATTTGGGCCAATCAGCGAGCTTGTAAGAATACGTCCAACACTCTCATTGGTTCAAAAGACAAAGGCTGTCAAACCATCAAAGTTTGAACGCAAAGCACTGAAAAGTATTTGAACGCGAGATTTTTTTAGCTCAGTCAAGATATTTTTAAACATTCTCAAGTCTTAAATTAATCGAAGTCCAGTAAAATTATGGCCCATGAAGACAATAAGAGGAAAAAACCATTTGTGGAATTTAGCAGAAGAAAACAAACAAGACGAACTGCTTAGCTTGTTGCTGAAACTACAGACAGTGTGCCATGTTTTCTGAATGGACAACGCTCAGTTTATGTCAATGCGAGAACTTCTGTTTTCTTTTGTGCTTTTAGTCTGTGCTTTAATGATAATGTTGTGGAGAGATAAATTCGACACACAAGCAAATTTCTGTGTGTTTGATCCGTACTGTTTGTCGTTTTTACTAACTGCGACGTAAGGGAGCTCAAATTAAGCAACCAAGACTACAACGCCGAGTACTGTACCAGTGACAAAAGTGGATTTGTCTTCCTCTTGTACTGTTGACGGTAGGCAAGTTTCATGTCGTTTTCATTTTTCTTTGAGACTGTAGAATTTTCCACTTAGTCCGTTTGCAGTCCATTTCGAATTTTTGCCGTCAACATTCACGTCTTCAGCGGGGAAGACTTGTAAATTGGTCACTTCACATTGTTGTTTTGCATAGCTTGGCACTGAAACCAACCGAACTGTATTTTGCCCGACAATTTTATTGTTTCATTAAAAAACGGCATTGTTTGATGGTTTCCTGGTTGATGTCGTAGTCCTGTTTTTCTTAATTTAACTCCCCATTTTTACAAGTGCTGACTTGGTTGTTTAACTCGGTCTCTATATCTACATTTCCCTAGAGCTCCTCATCTTCGCATTCTTTTAAGTGTAAGGGATACTTTGTTCGAGCTCGTTCAGAATATTTTACGAAAAGCTAGCAACCTCTTTGAAAAATTCCGCCACTTTTTTCACTGCACAAAGCCGGAGGATGACGCGAGCGCCGTCCTTTATTTAAGAAATAGAAAACATGTACCGTGTTTCTATCGAGTTATAGAAACACGAGTGAAAGTTTGGGAGAACGAGAAATGCTGTGGGAACACGAGCCGCAGGCGAGTGTTTCCACAGCTTTTTCGAGTTCTCCCAAACTTTCACGAGTGTTTCTATTAAACAATTAGATTATGAGCTCGAGATTTCTATCGCGTGATAGTTGACGAGGGCGCAGCCCGAGTCAACTATCACGCATAGAAATCGAGAGCGAATAATCTAATTGTTTTAGTATAAATCTACTAGTCGTTCAAAACTTTGTCTTTTCCGGAACAGCCTCGACCAGTAAACTGTCTAAATCTTCTTCACGGACACTTCGAAAACGTGAAGAAGCGGCCGCCATTACGCTACTCACTATCTATCACAGAATAGATAGTGAGTAGCGTAGCCAATCAGAGCGCGGCATTTGTGATAGAACGCTAGTAGATTTATACTAAAACTCAATAGAAACACCAAGAACATGTTTTCTATTTCTTTTAGAAAACACCGCGACGAAAAAAAGAAAAGCAACTTGTTAGCTTTGATTATCAAAATGTAAATTCTCTTTGCTCGCGTCATCATTACGTCAACAGCTCGTGCTAGTTCTGTGTTTCTATCGAGTTATAGAAACACGATTTCTAACCAATCAGCGCGCGTACTTTCTTAGGACTGTTTTCTAAACTCTGATAAAGGACGCTGTTTGGACCAATCATATAGCGCGTAGTATCGGGACTGTATTATAAATAATAATAATAATAATAATAAAATATATACAAGGAACAAAAGAACTAAAACAAGATCAAGATTAAGGACATTTACAATAACTATTAAAAACCATACTTCCATGGTAATAAAAGGGTCTCTTGGCCACTTCTGTTCTTATAGCAGGCAGATGCAAGAGATTGCTCTGGCGGGTTGAACGAGCACAAATGTCCTTGTTAAAAACAAAGTAGTTCTTAAAATACTGAGGGCACCGGCCATGTGTACATTTCCTATCAAGTTTAATACGGCATCGCGTCTGGACCTAAGACTTGGCCATTTCAAAGCTTTCAACACAGTGTCACTACTAGATGTTTTAATGACAATTCTTCCAACGCGCTTCTACAGAGTTTCTAGAGTTCCACTATTTACTTCCCCACAGCACCCCCAGACCTCAGCACAGTACTCTAAAGTCGGTCTAATCATAAATAAAAAAAATAGCATTAGCACTTTGTGTGGTGATGTAACGCCGAACACGTCCTAACAGATCGACCCGCCTACCAGCTTTAGACACAATTGCTTTAACGTGTTCGTTCCAACTGAGGCGTTCATCAAAGACGACAATAATTAAACTCAGTAACACGCTTTACAGCAGACCCATTGACACTGACTGAAAACTGGTCTACCTTAGCAAACCTCTGCGATGTCCCAAAAAGCATTGTCTCTGTCTTAGTTACGTTGATAAATAAATTATTTAATCGAAGCAGACACTCAATGGCTTGCAGCTCCCTCACTAAGGTAGCCTCGACAGTAGACACTTCAAGGGCTGAGAAAAAAAAGGACAGTATCGTCGGCGTACATGAGAACATTGCAGTCCACCACTGCACCGGGGAGATCGTTAAGGTGAAGGATAAATAACAGCAGCCCTAAAATGGACCTCGGTGGTACGATACTAAATAGATACTAAACAGATAATTGACGTGACCTTATTCAATCAAAAAGACTAATTATACCAGTAGAGTGACTGATATTTTGCATTACGGAAAACAGATTGTGTTACTTCCGGGAGGACGAACAACTTTTGAGAGCCCAGTGACGTTAATTTTGATTTTGCAGTGAAAAGAGACGCGCCTAGGATAAGGCGGAGAATTTGGAGAGAGCTGCAAGCAAAAGAGATGAAAAATGCGAATTCTACTCTTTCTAAAGCCTGGTCCCATATAAGGGAATCCGGAATCTAACATATACTGGAATCCAGAATCCAGAGACTAAAATCCAGAATCCAGCCTTCTCTGTAATCCGGAATACTATAACAGTTTTTTTTAAAACGACAACCCACTCCCGTCCCGTCCCGTCCCGTCCCGACCTCTGGGCACCCCCTCCCCCACCACAACAAGGAGTTACTTTTTTTTAAAAAATTGTATATCATACTTACCAACACGGCGGTCTAGCTTTGATCCTTTATTACATACATTTTGAAATCACAGGTGATCCTTGCAATTTGATTGGCTCATAGCAGTGTGATTTATTCCCAAATTGCACCATTCTTTTGCTCTAAATCGCATAATTTTTAAACAGATACTCTTCTTCAAAAACTGGGCTTCCTGAAGTGGATAAATAAATACGTAGTATTGACAAAAATCTGTGATTTCAAAGTGAGTGTAATAAAGTGGTAATTGAACTTTGTGTCGTGCAATTTTGGTCTGAAATCATACTTGTGATTTCAAATCGGACTCGCGCTATGCGCTCGTTCGATATTTGAAATCGCGCGTATGTCAGACCAAATTGCAGGAAAACTGCAAAAATTCCGTTAGAAATGTTCTATTTTCCGTATTTCAGTAGGAAATTGTAAGGATTTTTTTCAAGTCCAGATAGACTTAGAAAGAAACCTCTTAGAAGAACAAACAAAGCGCAACAGTCCCGAAGGACGTCTATTGTTATCGCTATTGTTTTCTTGAAACAAAGGAGCGCATGCATAATGAAGTAGGGACGTGTGCGGAAATCTTGCCACCACTCGTACCGACCGCTATCATGCTATGGATACTTGGGAGTAAAAATGTCCATCGTTATGTTTTCGGCGACGAGAACGGCAGACCCTGATTTAGTTGCCAACGCCGGACCATGGATTCGCTTATGCCGTATTCTCTGGCAATTTCTGAATTGTTTTCGACTTCCTCTGCCTCGGCGACGTTTTTGAACTTAAAGCAAACAAGACGATCTAAGATCGTAAGTCGGACAACAGGTAGACGTGCTGTTATGAGTGTTGACCACTTATGGTGCGGAGTGGTCCAAAAAAGAAATGCTAAGGGTACCAAGGTCTTGGTTTCCAACGTGGCATCTTTGTTGTCGTTTCCTCTAGTTTCATCGCGAGGCACCTTGTCTTTATCAGCAAATGCTCTTCTGTCACTCTGTCCACATTTTCTGTTCAATGGTCACTCGTTTGATTTCTGGTTTGATTCTAGTGAGACATTCGCTAAATCATTTGATTCTTTTGCTATTTCCAGTTCGCGGAACGACCCGTTTCGAAATATACGCTTATTACACTACAAGTATGTTTGAGCGTAGAAATCGTAGAAAGAAGTATGCGCCCGTATTACGTGTCTGCGGTATTCCCCATTGCACGTGACTGCGATTTTGCGATGAAACTCGAGTGTAAACCTATAGTCGGTTTCCCGACTAATTAGAGTTCACGATGTACGACGGACTTAACGCGTGACTACAAACACTGCCACAAGCTGAGCCTGCAGTTGTTGTGCGACTTCAGTAGGATCTGGATAGTTAAATTTACCCACAAGTGGAGGGAAAGCTCAATTGGTACCACGGCTTATAGTCATGACTTTTAAAGCTTCATTCTCCGGCCCCATAAGGTAATATTTTGTTTGAAGATCGAATAAAACACAATTTGTGTTACATCCATTTGAAGTGCAATTAAATATTCTACTTGAGTCTCTTCAGCGTCATTGTTAACACTTATATAGGCAATCTTGCGCAATAATGCAATTTTCTAACTGGAGAAAACGGGAAAAAAAACCAAGCCCATTTTGAGACTGGGATTGCCACAGACTTCCCAGTAAAAAGGATGAAAACCTAGAGCCAATTCCACCAGAGCAAGTCGAAAATGAGGCTAGGGCAGGGAACAAACTTAAACATGGCGAGAGAGAGGTTTGCAAAGTTGCTCTGTTACTTGTAGCCGGTCTTGGAGTCCCGTAACCAAAAGGACTGTGTATTGTAGATTTTACTCAAAGCCAGTAATCTTCAAAAGGTCTTAAATGTTAAGTTTGTAAAACGTTCTTTTTTTTTAATACTTCTCTACACAGCACTTTCCATCAGACATCGCTCACTTTGATGACGTCCTGAATGACGACACACGAGAACGCAGCGTCGCTAAACGTTTTTACAAGTTTTTACAACGTAAGCTGACGAGGTCCTCCTGTTTTGTGATTGAACGTGTACCGAAAGCAATGGATAGTTTTGTAGTAACGAGAAGAGAGGATATCATGTTGAATTCAGTCCAGCACCAAGCCATCCTCTGAATAGGAATTTTATCGAATAATAAACCACAATAATGATCACACGATCATGCGTTCTAGAAAACATAATCATACGGATAAAGATAACACTGAGGAAGGAAAAGTTAGAACAACTGAAATTCGCCCGGAAAAGTTCAACAGAGAGAGGTGCATTTTGGGTAAGGAGTCAGGAATATTGAATGAACACGGGATGATCTGGTGAAGAAATATTCCGGGACTAAACTTGGAAATCAAACGACACTGATATCAACACCGGAGTCAGGCAGAACCTGCCTCGCTGGACGAAGGAGAACAAACCTACGTGGAAACGAGTTTGCAACAGCTTCAAACTTTCCTGTCGTTCTTTCTGCATCATTAGTGGCATTTTTTATAGCCCTCATTCCAGCAGCAACAACAAAAACAACAAACACAAGTTTATTCGTACTCTGCGGTATACAGCATTAACTTAGCATGACATATTAACAAGTGAAGAAATGGTAAACGTGCAGCGTGCAACCATCGAGTTATGGACGCACGCGGGAGGTTGCTAAGCACGAAAGAAGAGTGAGAGATGCTCGAGGCGCAGTTGAGAGTATCTCAAGCTTTTTGAGACAGTGATTTGCAAAACTCCCAAGTGCGTCCATAATTCGATGGTTGCACGCTGCACGTTTACCATTTCTTTGATAACATAAGACTTCACAACTTTGTTACCGGTAAACAATCTGACCTCAGCATACAATCCATGGACAAATGGATCGCGCGTATTAGCCAATCATAACGCGCGCTTTCCTAAAGCTATGTTATAAAATGTAAAAGAATACAGGCTGCTATGTATAAACATACAGGCTAGAAAGAATAATAACGTTCTTATTACAGAAAAAAAAATACACAAAAATTTACTGCTCCTTTTTGCTGCAAAAACGAAACAGCACAGTGCAACCTTAAGAAAAGTCTATTTTGAAGCTTATGTCAAATATCGGTTAAATATGGTGTGATTATGGCAGTGTTTGTGAAACACGTATCTCTCACGTGACATCCAGTTAGCTGTCACGCCGCTTTCACGTCCCTTCCTCGTAGCCTTTGTTAGTAGAATCTCTCGATCACAGCATCTTTCGTTTTCGTTGCTTTCTAGCCTTCAGATCAAATAATGTCCAGTCTCATTGTTGTTTTCCTCTGTTAGTAAACAACAAAAGCAGTAATGCCAGAACACGGTAAGCAAACCCCATACCAAACAGTACAGCTACGCATGCGGAGTAATTATCCAGTGAATACCCATTCTTTGTGGCCAGCGTATGCACATACAGCGCCATGACACTAGGATAGCGATTGGCTTCCTTCTCAAACAAAGCTTCAAGATACCAGCGACTGTAGGATAAGTTATACAACAACGGGCCAATCACTTTATTGCTGTTCATTTTGCACAGAGACGGAGAACTCCCTGAAAACGGATCAAACAAAGCTCGATCAGCGTCTTTCTAATGAGAGTTCTTGTACAAATGCGGCAGTCAGTAGCAAATTCCGTAACACTGAACTACTAAAACAGCTGTAATGTTTACAGGTTTCTAAACACTGACAGTTTTGTTTCACCTCGACCCAATAACTGAGCTATTTTATTACCCACCAAATTATTGTGGGACGCTGTAGAGAGAGTCAGGGTAGGGAGGGTAGGGAAGATGTTGGAGATGGTAGTGGTGAGACAAATAATGGCTGAGAAAAAGTTGAACGCGATTACAATATAATGGACTCCCCCTAAAATAAAGCCTCACGCAATAACAACAAAAACGTGAAAAACGGATTTTTAAGCAAGGAAGACCTCAAGACATTGAAGAAGTTACTTACCAGACAATAGCGAAAAGATGAGAGCATACGTGACGGAGGCCATCTGAGAGTTCTTTGGACTGAAAATGGCGGATATGGCATATCCTACACCTGTACAGGCAAACTGAGCTCCCAGTGTTGCGAGATAGTAGAAACGAAACAGACCTACAAAGTACAAATGTAAACCGCAGGAGATCGTAAATATCAAGACACTTTCTTATATGTTAAGGTCTTAAAACGATCAAAGGAAACTGCTTCACATTACGAATCACTACTTGATACAACACTAAATTTGTGGACACCCCGCCGTTGGAATGTCGGCTCTTTTTAATCGCAAATGTCACTCACAATATTGATGATTTCTGATTGGCACAAACCTCTGGGAGCGACGAGCGAGTACAGTAGGCTCAGGTAAATTAGTGGTGTAAGAAGGATGATGGGAACTTGAGCAACGTTCACGGCAACAAAGTAACTGAATCTGTTGATTCCAGCTGCAGACTCCCTGAGGGTCAGTAACAAACCACATCCACAGTACATAGTGAGACGCATGTTATACTTAATTAATAAAGATATGGGTAGCAAGTAAGACTATATAAGCTTTATACAATTGGACCCACTCATATTCATATGCTCAATTTTACCATTGAACCACTTCTTGTCGCTTGTTTTTGTAATTTTCTGCAAGTATTTTGGAAGAATTGTAGCTACGTTTCTGATCTCTTTCCTGATACCCCGCTTGGTTAATGTACCGTAGTAAAATGATTGGCTAGCCTAGCGACCAGATGTAACGCTTACGCAAGTAAGGTTTTGCTAGTTTTCACATTAACTTACCTGGTGCATTTAGCTCTATCTCGACATAACGCACAGCGCTGTACTGCACTGTAAGTGCTGTGTTTCATTGCACTGCATTCTCATGTTCGTGCTGTGTTGCATCGTTGTGTGTTGCAAGTATATTGCAAAACAGGATACTGACTGCAATACTATCATACAATCATACGCAAGTCGCACTACCCGAACTGCATTGCCATGCATTGCATTGCATTCCACCATACTACATTGCATTGCTCTGTATTGCAATGCATTACACAAGATACTGACTGCGTCATAATGCACGTTGCACAGCTCGTATTTCATGGGCATGCACTGTACTGTACTGTAATGCCTTGAATTTACCTCCAAAATGTAGTCCTGTAGTTTCCAAAGCATCGCAAAGCTGACAACATGGCGGTCAAACCAATCGCCAAGGAGCTAAGCGTTTGAAGAGGGAAGAATTCATCAAGAGGAGCCTGGTAACGAACAAAATGAACAGTCAACCAGTAATACCCTAAATTCAAGTCCTCATTTACTTTTGCACAGTAGATGCTTCCTTTTATTTACTGAGGTCGACAGGAAAGATGAAGTCGCTATCAGAAGCTCAAAGCTAAATTCTGTGCATGCTGGGCATTCTTAGAACTTCTTACTTAACATACAGGGGTCTGGGAATGATACTACTGGTGCGCATGTTCCCTCATTTTTAGATAAAATATCTTATTCTGTTTATGTATCGTGCTTGAATTCTTAGGATACATGCGTGTTTTAGAAAATCGGTGACTAACCTCTCTACGGAGAGCCCCAAGGGTACCCCCTGCAAGTAATACAAGGAACTGATCCAGTAGAAGAGAGCGTGCAAGGCGTAACTGCAAATACACTTCACGCCGCAGGAAAATCCAGAACTGAACAAAACAATTTGGCATCTTTCTGCTCTGAAATGCTACCGGAACAAAAGAGGACACATATTAAAATAAAATAAAATATCACTTGACATAATTCACCACAGGGGTGGGCAGAATGCTCTATACATGGTGAAGTTAGAGACAGTGGGAACAGTGCCTTGTTTAAACAGATACCACGACCGCAGCAGCCACTTTCGTAACCAGAAACTCGGACAAGAAAAAGATACCTCAGAACTTCACACAAAACGGTATATAATATTGCACCTGTTGCAGGTCCCGCATCTAGTGAGTCGTCACTGGACTGTTTCATTTGAACCAATGTAACATCAAGGTCCAGAGCAAAATTGTTGACCCCTCCGGTTCTTACTGTCTCCTGTATTGATCCTCTTCCTCTTTCACTGTCTCCTGTATTGATTTGGCTGTGTTCCCACTCCTCCGCTAGTGACAAAACTTGTGGTTGACTGCTCTCATACATTCCACCAATCACATCCATGTAGAAGTCTGCGGGATTAACGTTGATTGGTTTTTCAAAGCCACGGTTATGAAAATAGTCGGCTGCCTGTTCCACTGTTCCTTGAAATACGGTTTTACCTCCCAAGCCAAGAAATAGGACTTTATGAAATTGACCTGTGGAAAAAAATTATTAATTTATCACATCGCAAGAAGGACGATTTTAGAGGCTTCTAGCTGTTTATTTGATGCTATACTAAGATCTCCTCAATTACAGAGTAAAAACTACAAATACAAATATTCTCACAGTGATCGATCAGCCATTGCTGCCCCGTAGCTGGTCTCTGGTATTAAGCTACAAACCATTGTACTTTTCTTCTTGGTGACTCGCTATGCATTCTCCCAATTCAATCAAATTAAAACTTGCTTAAAGGACTTCTAAATGGCTCTCGTAAAATCAATGTTGTTAGTTTTCTCTGTAGTAGAAGATGCCTAAAGAACAACAAACCCGCAATTATAGCTTAGAGTACATCAGTGTGGTAAGTAAATCGCGCGGGAAAACGGGTAGTAGCTTGTTGTTCACTACCGTTCGCAGTTTAGATTATCTTGCCTAACAATTCAAAACCAAAGCTATGACCAAGATACTCTTGACACTCAACTGAAAATCTCTTTGCGTCATAAGTTGAATTGCATTCCGCTGTTTAGTGAAGTAAGTGAAGAGATCTCACTGGTGTTAGCAGCCACGTATTCGTCTTTACAAAGCAGTTACAACAAATGGACATCACAACGCAAAATTAGCTGTAACTTACTAAATATCTCGTATCTTGGTTGATGGATGACGCAAACCACAGTCAGCTTTGCCTTTTCAGCTACCGCTTTCAAAGCACCAACGACCATTAAACTTGATGTGCTGTCAAGGCCGCTGAAAAAATAAATCAATAAACAAAAGAATGGTCACGCTCGATAAAGTGCGCTTCTGCGACATAAATTGGAAGGAATGTGTTACTGTCAGTCACAGGAGGCCTAATCAGCGTCAACAACAATCCTTTTGGAACTGCACGCGCCAAGGCGATCGAACTGGACAAACAACTGATGACGTCATTTGCAACTTAGATATAATTAGTATTTGTGATAATCCTTGATCATGCTCATATTTCTCCTTGTATTCTGTTATGTGTGTCGGACGAAAATGAGGTTTGATATCAATTTACCTGGTTGGCTCATCTAGAAAGAGCAGAGTTGGATCGGCTACCAGTTCCATTCCAATGTTCACTCTTTTTCTTTGTCCACCGGAAATGCCTCGAGTCTCCTACATTTGAATAGAATAATCATGATCGGACTGATATAATAAATTTAGTTCTGGATATTGAATGATTCAAATGAAGTCCTCTAATGTGTCGTCAGTATGAGACCGTTTAGCGATCGTTTGTTATTTTATTCATAATGTAGAGAACAAACCTCATCGCCAATCTTCGTATCTTTTACCCTTTCCAGGTCGAGCAATTCGAGAACCTGTGAGAAAAAAAGGACAACAATACTTTTGGTACTTTTGATCAAACCTTATCAGGTCCAATAAGCGAACAGGAAACAACTGAGAGGTTCTCGTGTATTTCAGCCATTAAACAATATGAGTCAATCTTGTTGTCCTTTATAATTGCAAAATACTCTGTCTCATTGAAGAATTTATACTTCAAAATTGGGAGAATTCTAAATGATAGCCTCCAATTTTAGCTGGAGTATATTGTGTCACGTGATACATACTGACCAATGACACTGGAGCCAAAATATTACCTTCCTTAAATTGTAACGTCTTACAAGAACTTAATGCGTCACGTGATACATACTGACCAATGACACTGGAGCCAAAATATTACCTTCCTTAAATTGAGACGTCTCACAAGAACGTATTGTGTCACGTGATACATACTGACCAATCACACCAGAACTTCAGAATCAATTTCTCTGTGCTACTGTATGTATATACGCATGCGTCATTCCGTGTTTATAAGCGACTAACCCATTCGTTTTGGCTCTGACAGTTGACCGCTTCCAAAGAGAGTATTGTTTGGAACAGATGTGCTGCCTAGCTTATCCCCCTGGGCTCTTTTTGTTTTACTGTTAAGGTGACCCTTTTTGCAGCTCGTAACTCCAGTTCCCTTTGTTCTGACAATTCACTGTATGCAGCACGCACTAACCTCAAAAATTTTGTGTTTCCTTTCTTCATTCGATGTGGAAGAGGGGAGCCTGAGATGAGCTTGATAAGTGAGAACTTCAATTACTGTTAAACTGCGATGCATCACATCTTCCTACAATCAGAATGACAACAAAATCGTTATAAAGTATTTATTCATTCATTTGTCGCTTATCTGTTCGTTTGGTAAGCAGGTGTTCGTGTGCTCCTCGAGCCTCCATTTATTAATTGGCATTTCCTTATTTACGCTCGTTAAGAAAATCACTGTCAAAGCAGAATACTAATGAATTCAAATTCTTTCATTCATTTTTTCTTTATTTGCCATATATACAACATTTTACAACGCAACATGGAAAAACTAAAATGGCGAGGAGACCTGAAAGAAACCACAAGGCTTATAAGGAGTCAGGTCTCTCAACATAGGATAAGCTTGTCTTAATATAATAATTACAATATGGGCTTATGACAAATAACTTTGACCGCGGGCTATCACACACACACACATACATACACACAAACACCGCATACACACACACACACACACATATACACGCACACACACGCACGCACACACACACACACACACACACACACCACATACACACACAGGCACACACGCGCACACACACACTCACACACACACATACACACACTCACACACACACACACACATCTATGAACGAACACACTCACATACATACACCCACTCACGTTAATTTAATTGACCTAATAATCTAATCAAGGCAGTACTGAAGCTAATATGTATTAAAAAGGAATTCTTTGAGCTTTCTTTTAAAAGAAGCGGAGGAGGACGAACCAGTTATAGTAGAATTCAGCGAATTATGAAACTTTGGACCTTGGAATTTAATTGAGAACTTTCTGGCGTTCGTTCTGCATAGTGGCAAGCGAAAAGAGTGGGTAATCCTAGTATTATAATTATGGATTTGACTGGAAGAAGGTATTGAATTTGGCAGGGAGTGTAGAGTTCTTGAGTGAAAACAGAGGAAAGTAAAACAGAGGAAAGCAGTTGACTGTGGTAAAATAATAGATAATGATGTGAGTTTTAGAGAGAAAACTACCACCAGGTTACCTGTGGCACAAACCCTGTAATGTTCCTGTAGGTTCCCAAATCTTCCACCATTGTATTGTTGATAAAAATGCGACCTGAGCGATTCTGGGAATTAGAAAAAAAGATCGAACACTTCAGGGATCTCTTAGCAAGTTTTGTCTACGATTGATTTTCGTTTGCCGTAATATCGGTATCAAGCGGTTTCTGTAACCCTGGCAACAAAACGCTCTCACCTCGTAAAACGTTAATGCTCTTTGGTCACAGAATGCTCTAATCCCGTGGTACGTTCCAACGCCTTGGTACGTTTGTATCCCGCAAAGCGTTTTAATCTCTTAGGCTGTTCTTATTCCGTGGTAACTCCGATAAAATGATCCTACGTACTATGCGACTAACTCTAACCCTCTTCCGCGCACCATACAAAATGGTGCCTTGCCCCCAAAGTACCTTATAATACCACAAATGGGCTTAACATGATGCGAATCTCTTCAAAATGCCCTCTAAGTTCATACGCTCTTTCAAACGCTCTCTATAAGTGCGTTCCCTTGATATAATCCCGATCTGGCTTTGAGACTCGTTGATTCCTTAGACGCAACATGATCCATGTGATCTCTAATCACAAATCCAGATCCGGATCATACTAAAGTAACACGCCCTAAGTTTATACTCTCTTTAAAACGATTTCTTAGTTCCTAGACAGCCCTCAGACTACACTTATGGCCAGAAATGCACGTCACATTCTTTAACAAACACTTCATGTTCGTAGGAGTGATTTTGGAATTCCATATTACTTCATAGTGTTTTAGTCAGATAAAAACAGTCAAGACACATTACAGTGTCTAATATGAGGAGTATGAATCTCATTAATGTGCATTTCTGGACATATCTCTCAGACTACAAACCGTTCTTACCCCATAATATGCTTTCCCACTGAGTGTGTTTAGGAACGTAGTTTTACCAGCTCCTGACGGACCCATGACAGCTGTTAATTCCCCGGGTTTTATCTCCCCGGTAACACCTTGCAGAACCCTCCTGCCTCCCTACAAAAAGAAAAAAATAGAAAGAAGAAACAACAGAAAGAAATAACACTGTACTGTTAAAAATCTACTTGGTGATTGATGGCTGAAAATGGTTTACTCCTAGTAACTGCAGTGTACTAACCTTCTTCAGAACGAGGCCAAGTTCTGTAAATTTGATTGAAATTGTGTGCGTCTTAGCAACAGCATTCCGTCGATACTCTTGCAGGGAAGTACCGATTCCATCCAGTCCTGTTTTGAGATTTATCTTCAGGTAATTTCGTGCGAGCCACTTCTTCATATAGTGATTATAATGGATTCTAATGGTTTTTTCATGGTTGAAGCAATACAATAAAAGGATCCACAGCAAAAAGAGAATAACAATGAGAAGAAGGCCAGCGGGCGCGCTGACTGGGGCTGAAGATCCTTTTTTGCAAATGGACAGAAACTGAAACAAATCATAGGCACACAATGTGTGCATAGAAGGTCACGAAGGTTGAATGAAATTTTAAAATTGACTATTTCTTTTGGCTTTTCTATCCTTTCTGTATTTGTTTTGGTTTTTGTTTTCTCGTCTTTTGTGTCTGTCTGCCACAACTTTTATCATTTTTAGTTACATGTTATTGAATCTAAGCCTACTTTGAAATGTGGGATACATTCTCAGAAAATCTTGGAATGGCTTTTGTGATACGAGGGCAAACGTAGGACATACAGCAACGAAATATGAGTTCTAAAAATAACTACATCTGCTACTGTGCTGGGGACGACACCCAACACATAGGAACGCTCCTGATGACGGGCTCCTGATTTAGTTGGTTGCGTGCGGTGTGAATAGTACAAATCTATACAACAATCATAAGTCATTTTTTGCTATTAACAGGGTACAAGTGATACAAACTCATAGGGCGTAAAAGTAGGTAATTTCAAACTTGCACTGGGCATATTCTTTGCCTTGCCATATTACGTCAACTCCGATCCACCAAACTTAAGCGCATTTAGCTACCCTACGCTGAGAACAGACAGGCCAAATTGCCCTATCTTATTTACATTAGGCCGCTCGCTGTTGCTATACTGCAATTGGTTAGTAATGGAGCTATCGTTTACCGGGCATTCTTGTGGCTCTGTGCTCCCATTACGACAGAAATACCCTTGTGGGCATGTCTTTTTAATGGTAACCTCTGGACAGTAGTTTCCTTTAGGGCAGGGCTCTGGTTTGTAGGCCCCAGGACAGAGTAGCTTGTTAGAACGTACATCGTATAAAGGTACGGACTGAGAAGGGCTACAACATTTCCCACCTTCATGACACAAACGAGGGGAACTCTTCTAATGAAATGTTAAAAATAAGGCACAGTTAAACAATATACAGCAAGAAAAACAAATCAACAATTACACTACAAGATGGAACTGTTATGAGTTGACAGGCGGCATGTTGCCTAACACCAAGTTGACTATTAAATTTACAGAATGGTCTAATCGTAATAAGTAATTATATGAATGCAAATATGTCAAACGGTGCATAATGCTGAAATTGAGTGTACAAATTTGAAATTAAATTCTTGCATATATATCATTAACAAGTGATAACATTTAATACTAATAATATTTGATATTTATATTGCGCTTTTTCTAAAAGAGTAATCAAAAGCGCATTACAGTTAGCATAGTAAAACTACCGAATAATATTAAAGTTGAAACCTAAAATCCAACATACCGGTAGTTTAAAATATTAAAAGCTTTAAAATTAAGAATTAAATTAAACAAAAAGCCTTAGAGAATAAAAAGATACGTGCATTAAAGCGAAAGCAAAAGCAAGCTAAGTCCTACTGAGGTGTTGAAAATGCCTGGGTAAAGATCTGCGCTTTAAATTGGCGTTTAAAATCATTTATATCACACTTGCTTCGCAGCTCTTCTGGGAGGAAGTTCCATAGTCTGGGAGCTACGACGGCAAATGCCCTGTCAGCTAGAGTCTTTTTTGTGATTCCTTTCGGCATGCAAAGCAGAACTGAGTTGATTTGAAGATCTTAAGAAGTAGCGATTCTCTTTGACCACTACTACTAACTCCCTACTACTAACTACTACTCCCTAAGGTAGCTGCTGGGTGCAGACCCATGTATTGCTTTGAAGGTCAAGAGGCAGATCTTAAAGTCAGTTCAATATCGCACAGGCAGCCAGTGCAAACTAAAAAGTGACGGTGTGATATTGCAGTCTGAAAAGTTACAAGCTGCCATGTTTTGTAGACGCTGAATCTTATCAAGCTTCTTAGCAGGCAGACCGTATAACAAACTGTTACATTAGTCAATCCGACTGGTAATTAAGTGTGCACTGTTGCTCACATGTCTCTTGCGACAAGTACTTCCGTATGCGCCTTAGGTTATAAATAATGGTAATTGAACTGAGTGCAGTGCAATGACTTAGACCAAAATTGCACGACACGAAGTTCAATTACCACTTTATTACACCCATTTTGAAATCACACAGTTTCGTTTGTCAATACTACTTATTTGTTTATCCATTTCAGAAGCAGTGACTTTTAAAAATGTTGCGATTTAGAGCAAAAAAATGGTGCAATTCGTGAATAAATCACACTGCTATGGGCCAATCAAATTGCAGGGTTCACCTGTGATTTCAAACTGGATGTAATAAAGATGAAAATGTGCTGGACTACATAGTTTGTTAACGTGCGTGTTCATGGTGAGTTCCGAATCAAACCATGCACCTAGATTTCTTACAGCAAAAGAGGCTGAAGGCACTTTTGATGTGCCAACCATGAGAGCATTAAGCTCAACCTTGCGTAACGGTTTGCGCGCAGAATGAAAACAAACATGGACGAAATTAACTGGTCCAATGACTTTTATTCAGATATGGTTTCCTCAGATTTCGACACCATTACTAATTCGCGAGTTTCTCACATTTTGTTATTGACACAATTAATTGGTAATCAGACCTCGTGTCATACAAATTTGATCGTGATTTCAAATCAGCTTCGGGCGACGCGCTCGGCTGGTCTGAAATCCCTTGCCTGATTACTCTTAGAATTGTACACGACTCAGTCCTATTACCATTACAAATTGGCTGGCCAGTATTCTTTGCTTCCATTTATACCAGATAAAACTTTCTCATAGACAGCTCCCAAAAAAAAGTTATAACTGAACAAAAAATGCACTTACTGTAGAATTCGCCAATGTGTTCTGCATGCAGTAAGCTCCCGCTGGGCACGGGATGATGCATCGAAGATTCTGAGGACAGTAAAATCCTAAAATACAGATTTTCATAGCGTTAGATCTGATATGCATTAAAACGCGGGGCAAATATTCCCGCTGCGGGTTTCTTTCAAATTGATTAAAATATGCTTCACAATTTTGGTCGCCAAATGACATTCTCTAACAACATGACAATGTAGTGAGAGTGTGGAACGAGACGAAAATATCTCAAACCTTTTATTTCCAACCTAACTGGTCATATGATCCCTGTTTTGATTTGTCTTTTTTATGTGTCTGTGATTTATTTTAAGAACCTTGGAGAGCCTAAGCTCCCGAGCCATTGGTGACTCCAGTAATCTTATTGAAAGTTTACAGTTTCTGCTCCTTAAACGTTTTCAACAGTATATCTTACCATCAGGACAAGGCTTGACTTGTCTTGATGGACTGTCAAAGTAAAAACCCGCCTCACAAGCTGTTGAGTTCAGCGGTCGCATACAGTAAGGTTTTCTCCATTCAGCAGACTTTTGGATTCCAGGGGGGTTATTGTCCTGCTCCTCTAGAGGAGGAGAGACTGTCATTGTCTTGTTACATGGTTCAGTTACCCGGCAGCACAATGAAATGTACTTTGATGGACAGCAAGATGCTAGAGTCTTGCTGAACACAGCTGAGAAAAAAACAACATTTTTAGTCTTGGTATTTCACACTTAATACTCAACAGTGATGTAGTACAGCACACTCATAGGGGCCGTAACCAGTCAGGAGCCAGGATTTGTATCACATGACCATTTATACTGATGTAGGCTGACGTCATTGCCATGCCAGCTCCTGAATGGTTTCCGATCATCGTCCCACCATGCTTTGCACCACCCTCCCTATAGTCAGACCTCGGACCCAAGTCTCTCAATCTTCACCATGGTCGCTTACAGGAAGGCCTTCTATGCGTTTTGGGGGTTGGACACTGTAGGAATTTTATTAATTTTTTTAACGGCTGTGTAGCCATGGAAATTCGCGAGACCGATCTCAGTACTCTGTCCAGGCTGGGTGGGCTGTTTTCCAACATGGCTGACTTTCAATTGCATGGGCGCCGCCATCTTGAATTTTCAATGCTGAAAAATACCTCAGCCATCTTGGATTTGGAAAACAATAGAAGCCCATTGTTATTTTTGGTCACTTGGTACAAATCCTGGCTCCTGATTGGTTACGGCCCTTATGAGCGTGCTATACTACTGTAGTATACCTAAATATGACTTTATTGTGGGCTGCCAATTATGTTGAGATTTTCGAGGAGAATACAAGTGAAGTGGTTAACGTCGCCGAGTCGCTGAGTTTGACCTTCTGACCGGGTTACCATGTCAAAAATGAGATATAGCGATGGATAACTGAAAACCAGATAGCTATGGATAAAAGAAAACTGGATAGAGATGGATAACCGAAAACTGGAATGCGATGGATAACCGAAAACTGGATAGCAACGGATAACCAAAAACTGGAAAGCGGCTAGTGGATAACCAAAAACTGGATAGCAATGGATAACCAAAAACTGGATAGCGATGGATAACCAAAAACTGGATAGCAATGGATAACCAAAAACTGGATAGCAATGGATAACCGAAAACTGGATAGCAATGGATAACCAAAAACTGGATAGCAATGGATAACCAAAAACTGGATAGCAATGGATAACCAAAAACTGGATAGCGATGGATAACCAAAAACTGGATAGCGATGGATAACCGAAAACTGGATAGCAATGGATAACCAAAAACTGGAAAGCGTAGGATAAATGAAAACTGGAAAGCGATGGATAACCGAAAACTGGAAAGTGATGGATAACCGAAAACTGGAAAGTGATGGATAACCGAAAATATAATCCACCATAATGCAGAATATAAATCTAATCCACCAGAATCCATCACTCCAGAATCTAGCCGAGTCCATAACTCCAGATCCACCCCAATCCAGAAAAACACTACCTATACTTTTCCAGAAAATTGATCTCATCCACCAGTAACTCAAAAAAATATAATCCATACTAATCCAGAAGACAATTCTGACCACCAGAATCTGAAAAATATAATCCACCAGAATCCAGAAAAACTGATAATCCATACTAATCCAGAATATAAATCTAATGAACCAGAATCCAGAAAATTAGTATGAATATTTAGTCATAGTAGTAGTTTTGGTATAGTAGTATATTTGTAGTATAGAAGTGTAGTAGTATAGTTGTAACTTTGGTAGTAGAATGGATTGGATTGCATAAAATGATTATTCTGGATTATGTAGATGTGGATCCTGGTTTCGCACATGTGCTACGTTTTGGAAATGAGTTTAATGAGGAACTTTGCTGTAGATTTATCTTAACAAATCTTCAACAATCACTAGATCACTAGGTACGATGTGATTAGAAATTCTAGTCGCCAATTTGCCGACTAATTTTCAGGACTTTGGTCGCCAAAGTGAAAAAGTTAGTCGCATTGGCGCCACTACTATATAAGCGTGTTTATAAGTACGTTTTTAGGTTATTTTGAAATTTGACTGAAAAATCTCTGATCTTTTTTAGCTTAAAATTAAAAGTACGTTTTTTAGGTTGACTGAAAATTTCTGACTTTTTTTTTTTAGATTACGGGTTGACTGAAAATTTCTGACCTTTTAGCTTAAAATTAAAAGTACGTTTTTAGATTGTCTGAAAATCTCTGACCTTTTTTAGCTTACGGGTTATTTTTTAAAAGTACGTTTTTAGGTTGACTGAAAAGTACGTTTTTAGGTTGACTGAAAATCTCTGCCCTAAGAGTAATTGAAAAAGTTCAGGAAAGTTTTTGAACGGATTTTACCAACCATGTCGGGAAGCGGAGGGGAAAATTGATGAGTTTGTGACGACATGAAAACTGATACTAAGCTTATGTAAAAAAAAAATTGAAAATAATATGGTTTAAAAGAAAAAACAGTGAAATAATAATACTAAATGGAACAATTAAAAGACTTTGAATTAAAAGGAATTTTGAGGGAATTACGTATACGTGGGAGATCTCGTATGCGAAGAGCGGAGAAAATAGTGGCATTACGTGAGATGGGAATAAACACACAAGAGGATTTGGAAAATTACAGGCGGAGACTTAATGAAGACCCGCCAAGAACTCCACCCGGTTCTCCTCCGCCAAGAACTCCACCTGTTACACCACCCGGTTCTCCTCCGCCAAAAAAAAGGAAACTAGCACCAGCTTTTATAAAACCACAAAAACCAAGAACTCCGTCAAGAAAAAGGAAACTAGCACCAACTTTTATAAAACCACAAAAACCAATTCTTGATGAGCCGGTACCTAAAATTAATGCTCCAATTCTCAAACCAAAGAAAATTTTTAATTGGGGAAATTATTCATTTCGGGTAATGGATAAAGACAAGTTTTTAAAAAGGCTTGAAGAATTGGCAAATGAAAACATCATAAAAATTAATAATAATAGTAATACTAAAATTAAAACAAAAAGAAAGGTAAATATATCTGATAGTGTAAGAGATGAATTGAAGGAAAAAACTAAAAAGAAAAGAACAATAACCCTCAAATATTTTCAATAAACCCACATGAAGATGATCCCCCAATTCAAAATAATCGGGGAATAAATGAAAATATTATTAGAATTAGGAGGAATCTAAATAATGATTTGACAGAAACAATTTATAATGAGTTGGAACCCCAAATAGAAATGGGGGCAAGAATTGTTTCCAGTTTTACTGCTTTGATTCAAAGAGGAAATGGAGAAATAGCTTACCACGCGCACACATTTAGAAGCGGAGGAACTTTTACCTCCCTTCCAGAAATAAAAGATTATATAGAGCAGTGCGAGGGAGAAAGATTGAGTTTAGAAGGAGATGCTTGGATGAGAGCATATTTACCTCCAGAAAAGAAAATTAATAAACCAGGTGTTAATGAGGGCGGAGTTGAGTTTAGAGAAGTACAAATAAAAGTTATTAATACCAGACAGCCTTTAGTTGGGTGCGGAAGATTACCAGATGAATTACGAAAGAAAAGATGTATTTACTCTGTAGATGATAAAGATGATAATCTCTGCGTATGGAGGTGTTTAGCTATTCTCATGAATATTATTGCTGATAAACAAAATCCTGAAAAACGCATAGAGAAACAAGCCCTAAATTTAGCTAGAACTTTTTATGGCAACAAAAAACTAAAAAGAGAAGATGTTAGATCAACAAAATTGGTTGATTTTGAGAAAATTTCAAAAGTTTTTTCCATAAATATCCGGGTTTACGAGCAGAAAGATATATCAAATTTTAAAGTTTGGAAACTGGTGTTTGGGAAAAACAATTTCAAAGATAATTTACCAACTTTAAATTTAGGTCTTTATAATAATCATGGTTTTTTCATTAAGAATCTAGACCTTCTTGCTCAAAACTGGGTATGCCAAGGATGTAAGCAAAAATTTACCAGGCACGAAGATTTAAAAAGGCATTTTACCAATGAAACATGCACAGGAGGAAAGACAAAAATATTATGCACGGGAGAAAAGATAAAACACATCATGAATGAATCTGAAAAAGTTTTTTATGGGGGTAAAATAAATTTTAGTTATAAAGCGTGCAGGTGGATAGAAAACCAATCTAAAATTATAGGTAAACATATTCATCATGGGCTTTGTGGCCATGGTGGTGAAAGGTGTTATAGGGATGAAGCGGGGAATGAGATTTTGTTTGATGGATACGAACCCGAGACAAACACTGTTTTTGAATTTTATGGTTGTAAATGGCATGGGTGTCCGTGTTCAGCAACCGACAAAATTAAATATAATGAAACTATTGAAAGAGAAAATAGGATAAAAAGCTTGGGTTATAATGTAGTATCGGTTTGGGAGTGCGAAAATCCTGAATTACCAAAAATATGGTTCAAAAAGAAATTTAATCCATACCCTTATTTTATTGATTACGATTTTGAGGGACTATTACAAAAAGAAGATAAACAGATTACCGATGATTTAATTTTCACCCATACCCATATTCCAGTTAGTGTTGCAATAATCGATAATTTAACAAATAAAAGCGTTTTTCTTTTCAACCAAAATCCTGATGAGCTTATAAAAGAATTCGTTGAAAAATTGGAGGAAATAAGAAAAATTATAGTAGAAAAGGTTAGAGAAGAATACCCGCTACCTGATCAAGATTCTTTGCAAAAACATGTTTTACAAAAATATGAAGAATGGTGTAATCAAGTACCTGTTTTGGGGTTTAATAGTGGAAAATACGATATCAATTTGATTAAAAGACATTTTATAAAACACATGACCGATAAAACTAAGGAGATTTTTATTGCAAAGAAACAGAATAGGTATATGTTTTTATCAACACCGCATTTCAAATTCTTGGATATAATGTCCTACCTTGCGCCTGGAGTTTCTTTTGATAATTGGTGTAAAGCAAACAATTGTCAAGCCAAAAAACTTAAACTTCCTTATGAAAAATTGGACGGATATGATAAGCTTTCCTTAGTTGGACCTGTGAAACATGAAGATTTTTACTCTACTTTGAAAAAGAAAAACATTTCCAAAGAAGAATATGAAGAATATTTGCTCGAATTCGAAAAGAGGGGCTGTGTTACAATGTTAGACTGGTTGAAAGAGTATAATTTGAATGATGTTATTCCCTTTCTAGAAGCCCTTGAAAAAACAAGGCGTTTATATTATCCAGATGAAATTGATATATTAAAAGATGCTGTTTCCATCCCAGGAGTATCAATGAGGGCTGTTCTAAATAAATACCAAAAAATGAAGAAGAAAGGTGATCCTGAATTATACGCCCCAGGGCAATACTGTATTCATAGATGCAATAAAATTTGTAACAACAAGTTTTGCAAAAAATGCCGTAAGATAATGAAAGATTGTAAAATATGCGACAAAAACAAGATTTATAAACTATTGAAAACGGGTATGGTTGGAGGGCCTAGTATTATATTTACTCGCTATGCAGAAAAGGAAGAAACAAAGATTCGACCACATAAATATAAAATCCCGAAAAAATGTTTGCGAATTAAGGGGTATGACGCAAATGGTTTATATCTATCCTGTTCTGGACAAGAAATGCCATGCGGAAAAGAAAAATGCATTGAGATTGAAAATCCATCAGATCCTAAATTTATTAAGAAGATTTGCAAAGCGATTCTTGCTGGTAATCTTTTCGGGTTTTGTCAAGTTGATATCCATGTACCTGATCACCTAAAAGAAAAGTTTGAAGAGTTCTCCCCCTTATTTATTGTAGACTCCGTTCCTGAATATTTAGTACCAGAGCACATGAAAGAATATCAAAGAGCGACAGGTAGAAAACATCTAAAAGACAATAAAAAATTGCTTGGTGTTTCCAAGGCAAAAAAGATATTTTTATATACTCCTATGATAAAATGGTATCTTAATCATGGTTTGGAGATTACCGCCATCCATAATATTTTAAAGTATGAATCGGGAAGGCCCTTTGGATTTTTTCCAAAAGAGGTGGCAGACGCAAGAAGAGATGGAGATATTGAGATTTTGTTGGAAAAATTAAGTAAAGCTTTTGAAGAAAACAAAATTGAAGATGTAGTAAAAATTACCAATGAATTAAACCAATTTCCTGATATATTTAAAGTTATTGAAGAAAATAAAGATATCAAAGTATTGATTGAAAAGTTAAAACCAAAGTACAAAGGTTGTAAAGAATTAGCCGACACAAATAAACTTAGGGGAAATTCTTTCTACGGAAAAATGATAGAAGATAAAGAAAAACATAATATTACAAGGTATACAAAAGATGAGGAAGAGGTTGAAAAAGCCCTAAGATCTGCTTTCTTTGAGGATCTTAATGAAATAAATGACACATATGAAATAGTAAAACGAAAAAGATTAATAAAAATAGACAGGCCCTATCAATGCGGCATCGCGGTGTATCAGCTAGCAAAATTAAGAATGCTGGAATTCTATTACGATTTTCTAGAAAAATATGTTGATAGAAAGGATTTTGAGTTGATTCAAATGGATACAGATTCAATGTACATGGCAATTTCAGACGAAAATTTGGATGATATTATAAAACCCGAAATGAGAGAAGAATACTTTAGTGGCGGAAAAGAAAAATTCTTATCAACTTCTAAATATCATGACAAGACTCCGGGTTTGTTCAAAAAAGAGTTTGATGGTATTAGAATGATTGCGCTTTCATCAAAATGCTATTACGCGGAGGATGAGAAAGGAAAGGCAAAGTATAGTTGTAAAGGCACAATTCATAGACAAAACGAAATGAACTGGGATAGATACATGTCAGCTTTGAAAGGGTCAATTGATATGTCACAAAATACAGGTTTTAGAATCAATGACAACCAAATTGTGACATATACACAAATTAAAAAGGGATTGAATGCATATTATGATAAAAGATGGGTTTATGAGGATGGAATTCACACAAAACCAATATATTAGATCATTTTAAAACAGAATTAGGGGGTAACTCTGTATCATACGGAATAACCTGTAATTCTTCACGCACAAAACCTCGCCTTGGGCCGTCTTCTAAAAAGTATAAAACAGGCTGATTAGGAGAAATTCTACTTCCAGAAATATAATAAACTTTTATACTCCAAATGGGATCTGTGGCTCTTCTTCTTTCACCACCTTCAAGTTCACCCGGAGATAATAAATATCTAACCCTAACTTCAGTTGGTAGTCTAACCTCATCAAGACCCACCACACGTTTGTAATTTTTAGTTTCAATATTCACCTCTTTCATTTTTATGGCCTCATCAGGCTCTTTACCGGTTATTCTCTTTTTTGTATTATTCAAAGTTTTTAGAATAGCTGGTAATCTTTTCACCCATACACGCGATCGATCATCACTGATCATTTCTTGCGCATATTGATGACTAAATAATCTTTCCCCCAATATTCTATTTGCGTTTTCTACAAATGCTTGAGCTCTATGATTACCAGCCTCACTTCTTTGTATCCTCACATTATGGTAATTCATGAGTTTAATAACTTTACCCATAAATTCTTTCCCAGGATCAACCATTAATGTTTTTGGGTATTTTAATCTTCTAGAATATATTTTTGTAAAAGCCTCTGATATCTCTAGACTTTCTTTTGAGGTTAATGGCTCCGCATCTTTATATCTCGAGGCGATATCAACCACAACTAACGCATATTTATATGTTTTTCTTCCAACTCTATCATGCGGTAAAAATAATAAATCCGCTTGGTGAATCTGATTGGGTTTATCTACAGACCAGTGCGGTCTAGGAATATATTTAGGTGAAGGTAGATAGATTTGCCATATTGCCTGTTTCTGTAACCATTGTTTTGCCTCATTTTCACTTACTCTAGCCTTCTCAGCTAATTTAGGAATTGCAGAATATCCTTTCCAATACCCCCCAGTTGAATAATATATTTTTGATAAAGTAGAACTCATTTTTAAGATTATCAAAAGTATCTTATAAATTAAAATGGTAGAGGAAGAAAAAACAAATTTTAGCGAATACCAAATTAATCTTATGAAAAAAATTATTAGAAAAAAAATTCTATATATGGAAGATGGCGATAAAATTTTTAATATTATGATTTTAATTCCCGACGCAAGAGAAGGTTTATTAAAACATATTGGCAAGTTAGAAAATAGAGCAACACAGGTTTAAAGATTAACCAAAGTATCTTATAAATTACAATGACGTCTGAAAAAATTAATCCAAACAGAATTCCAAAAGAACCCTTTGGTTTGAAAGCAGAATCAACATTAAATCGAATTACTCTAAATCCATCCTCAGCCAGTCCAGGAGAAACATTATATATAAATATTCCAAAACTTTCTGAGAATTTGGTGATTGTGCCCGGAAGTGTATCTCTTCTATTTGATTTAGATGTTGAGGGACATGCTAATAATACAGTAGTTAATAATGTGGGTCGCAATCTTGTAACCAGACTAAAAGTTCTTTTTGGAGGAGAAACATTGCAAGATACCCAAAGATATGATTTATTTCAAACATATTCCGATTTATTTTTAACCAAAGAAGAGCGAGAAGATAGATTAAAACAAGGAATTTCTTCTATAGATATTAGAAGACATAGAACAAAATCTGGAGATGCAAAAACTGGAATAGATGCAAAAGAAATTGCCCTAGCTAAAGTTCACGGTTCAAAGTATAGAATACCAATAAACCACCCTATTTTAAACGATCATGGTGTTTTTTATCCGAAAGCGTTGGAAAACCATTTAATATTTGAGCTTACTCTTGCACCAATCAATAATATTCTTATTTATTCTGATACAACTAAAGCACCATATTATTCAATCAAAAACTTAGAGTTAGAATATTCTTCAATTTCAAGCGAATACTTAGCTCGTGAGGCTCAAGCGGCTTATCAAGTTGGTAAAGGATTCTTTTATGAAAATATTACCTTACACAAAACTTTTACATTTTCAATTGGTGGTGATGGTGTTATTAACCAGCATATTAATTTGCCGAGAAGATCAATGACAGGAATATTGTTTTTGTTTTTATTGCCTCAAGCTGCAGGATCAAGGGATTCTGAAAATTTTTATAATCCTGGTATATCTTCCGTTGAAATTGATGTTGATGGCGTACCAAATAGAATATACTCTAGGGGAATGATTCCGTCTGATCTTTGGGAATCAGTGAAAAAACGCTTTCATAGGGATGATGGTTTACAAATTTCATTGAAAGAAAAAGAATTTTACGCGGATAAGTTTGCTCTTTGGGTTGATACCAGATCTCATCCAGATAATGGTATTCATGGTGGTGGACTTGCTCTAAATAATACGCATGATGGTGTAAAAATAGAAATTAAAAGGAAACAAAGCGGTTCAGGAACAATAACTTGTCATATGTTTGTTGTAGCAGATGCAATGATGGAAATAATGAATTCAAGTTTGAGATCAATTAAGTACTGACCTAGAATCTAAAAACATAATGTTATGATACAAAAATCATGGAAGATTTACGAGATAAAATACCATTCCATTGTATTATAACAGGACCAACAAATTGTGGAAAAACAAAGTACTTAATTGAACAGCTCCGAGGTCCTTTCCGAAAAGTTTTTGAATACATTGTTCTAATTTGCCCGACTTATGCTAAAAATAAAACCTACCATAATTTTGCCCTAGGGGATAAACATTTCTATAAATTGTCACCTGATGCTAGTAACATTGATGAGATTAATGAGTTATTAACTGATTGTCAAACTTTATTCTCCGGAACAAATACATTAATAATTTTAGATGATTGCGCGGTATCCACCGATCTGAAGAAAAGATCTAATAAATTTATAGATTTAGCATTCTCAGGAAGGCATCATGGTTTATCAATGTGGGTTCTAACTCAGCAATTAACTTCAATAGCAAAACCATTCAGGGAAAATGTAGCCTGCGTTGTTACTTTCCATAATCCATCGCAGAAAGGTATGAAAATGTTTTTCGAAGATTACGGGGGTGATTTGGATTATGAATTAGGTAAAAAGTTTATTCAACTCCTGAAAACTGAAAAATATTCTAGGTTATGTTTGAGTTTGCGATATCCATTTAATTGCTATTTAGAGATTCCCGAAGTGATTTAAAAAAGATGGCTAATATTGAAGATTACATTGAAGAAAAAACTGAGGTAAAAAATGATACTAATCAAAGTGAGGATCTTGAAGTCAAACAAGAATCACTTGCTATTCTCGCAGTGCTTGGGACAACAAAGGAATATATGGGGATTGATATGAGTCTGGGTGATGTAAAAAAATTATCGGAAAAAGATGTAGAAAAATATTTTAATCGTTATCAATCGGTAATGGGTAAGAAAATTAATGGTGGGTTAGTAGATTCATCACTTCAATTAGTTTCAAAACTTATTTCATATTTAGTTCCAGTTGATGATATAGAATCTCTTTGCAATGATCTGAAGAATGATGATTTGGTAAATCGTGAATTAACAAACATTGTTGGTCTCTTAGCATTGAAATCAGGAAGACTGGCAGCACTTGCTAGCGGAGTATTTCAAGTAGCTAAACACATAAAATTCAACAAAAATCAACAATTTCTAAGAGAAGAACCAGTTAATGATAGCGCAACTGAGTATAATACTAAGCAATCTACTGAAGGCATTGATACTGTGTATTAAACAGATCTAAAAACTTATTTGCGGCATCTAAATAACAATGTCTGAACAAGTTGAACAAATTACTGCAGACCCCAAACCTGAAAACCTATGGGCGAAAGATACTAAAAAGAAAGAGAAAGATCCTAAAAAAGTAGCAGCTGGTAAGAAATTAGCCGAATATAATAAAAAAGCAAAAGAAGCATTAGCTAGGGAAATGAAACGGGAAAATACAGAAATAGAGTATAATCAAGAAAAGCCCTCCCGCGAAGCCAAATCATGGCTACCTGAGTTATCTTTTACTACTGTTTTATCCGTTATTGGATTAGGGTTTACAGCATTTGATCTTTTTATGAGATATCGGGAAAAAGCTAGAGATGGTTACACTGAATATAAAAATAGGATACCTGACTTATCACAAGTTCCACAATTACCACAACCCGCGGATAGGCCAAAAATTGGAATGATGTAATTAAAAGTTATTTAAAAGTTTCTTAATGGTGTAGTAAAAAATCATGTCAACTGAAAACAAACTTGTGAAAACTGTAACTGATTCGGCGGTGCTTATTGGATTAGGGGCTGGAGTTGGATATGTAGCTAAAAAAGTTATGAAAGAATCATTTTTGAGCGATCCATCCTCAAGTATTACAAATTATGCAAAATGGGTAGCTGTATTATCCGGAAGTATGTATCTTAAAACATATTTAGAGGATCAAAAGATTTTACCAAAATAAAATGGCAGCAATAGCGATGATGATTGGTGGAGCTATATTAAATGCAACTGCATTTGTTGGCGGGAATGCTCTTGCAAAATATTTATCTGGACGTAATGAGGATACAGAAAAAATACGACACGATAAAGCAATGGAAAAATATCAAAGAGATTACGCAGCATATCAGGAAAAAAGACAAGAAATGCTTGATTGGAAAATGAAAAGAAAAGATGAAAAATATCAAGCATCAAAAAATATTTCTGCTACAAATCAGGCTTTTGAATTGTACGGGCAAATTACTGAACCAAAATTCTCTGATTATTACAAACCAAGCGATAGTCAAAAAACAGGAGAAATGGTATATGTTGGGACTGGAATGTTAGGTTTAGGTTACGCGTTCAGTAAAATATTATAAATTATTTTTTTGTTATGTAACCAGTAATTTGGTTATATAACACAAGTATATTTATTATTGGGTTTACATGAGACTCCCATCATCAGAATCTTCAGATTTTTCCATTTCTTCAGCCGCAGATTTACTATCTGAGCATCTAAATTTAGTTAATCTTTTCATTTCTCTGCTTGGTTCTATAACTGCCTCATAAAGTTTTACTTGAAGAGCAATACAAGAACCAATAAATATTGATTCAATTTTTATTACACCTTCTTCAACCCGACAACCTTTATTTAATAATTTTAATGGATCAATTAGCTTATCATTTTTAGCGTTATAAAACTTGGTTAAAATTTGGTCACTTTTTTTATCCCAAATTAATTTTGCATATAAAGTTGGACCTCTATCTGGAACTCTGGCCATTGAAGATTTTTCCAACTTCCAATATAGAGGATTTAACCCTCCTTTTTGTTTTTCAAGCTCATTTCTTTCCAACTCAAATTTGCCAATTTTTGATCTATTAATAAGCAAATGATCAATGCAATTGTCAACTATATCATTGAATAAATCAATCCATTTTTCTTCTTCGGGTGTTGGACTGCTTCCACTCCATAAACATAATGGAAACACATATCCTGTAATTGCACCTGTTTCTTGACTTGTATTTGTGGAAACACCAAAAGAATATAAATTACCGGTTGGAATAACAAGTTCTCCTTCTGTTCCATCATCATTTTTTGTAAAAATTTTAATTCTTTTAAATTCAACCTTGGGTTTACTTCCAGGAATTTCACCAATAATTGGTTTGGAAAAGATCATGCTTACTTTAGGTTTATAAGTATTAATATCTATTAATTGTGTAGTTTCGTTCATCATTTTATTTTTTTTTCTTTTATATTTTTTTTTCTTTTAAATCATTTTTTTTTCTTCAGCTCTAAGGGGTCTAAAGATTTCATACTGATTAGTAAAAAATCATGGCAGAAGAAATACCAATGGAAGATTTTTCAAGAGATAATGATGGTGATGATGATGAAGAAACGGATACGATGACATCTACGTCTGAATTTCCTGCTTGGGATTATTACCAACAACCGGAGCTAGCTGAATTGGATCAACCAGTGGAAGGCGGGGGGCCGGATAATTTTAGAGATGGGGAATATGATAGAAGGGTAGAAGCAGGGCAATATCTAAAACGTTATTTTCCAGAATTCAATCCGATGGATGCGTCATTTAATGTTGAATTTGAAGAAGATGGAAGTATAACCGGGTTATTAAGTGATAGGAAAAATGCCTCGAAGCATATCATACTTGATAAAGATAAAAATCTTAGGATTGAAGATTTACCAAAAGTAATGAGAAAAGAACTAGGTGCTGATTATGAAACAATGGTGGAAAAGTATAATAATACCGCATTAGAATTGAGAAAATCCATTGAGAAAAATAAGGAATTAGTTAATGCATTGCAAGGATTGAAAGCAACAGCAGAAGTATATCCTCTGGAGATTGAACGATATGAGGAAAGAGAAAAAGAACTTAGGGAATTCATTGAGAGGCAACAGGTACAAAAAGCAGAGACTAAAAGCCTTTTCGATCAAACCGTTAAACAGAATATAGAATTAAAAATACAAGCAGAAAAACTTTTGGAAGAGGTAAAATTATACAAAGAAGAAATAGACAAACATAAGAAGGGTAAATCCAATTTATCAAAGTTAGAACAAAGCAATGAACGATTAAAATCTGAGGTTGATAAATTAAATGAACGAATTAGAAAGATTACAATTTCAAAAGTAGAACAATTATCAGATATTGATGGTAAAAAAGATGAAATACTTAAAAATTTACCACTTAGGGAGAGATTAAAGTATATATTCAAAAAGTATGGTTTTACAGTTTTTGCTGTTCTAAGTGCGGTAGGTGCCATCATTGGGGTTATAGTTTCTAATCTTTCAAAGGGTTTATCTGCTTTGGGTAAGGGTGTTAGTAATGGTTTGAAAACAATAGGTAAAAAATTAGGCGAAATATTACCCGGAATGGTTGGCGCAATAGTTAGCTTTCTTTTCAAAACAGCTGGACAGGTTATTGGATTTTTAGGTGAAAATGCTTGGTTACTGATAATGGCTGTAGTTCTATATTTTGTGGAAAATATAAAAAAGAAGAGAAAGTAACAAATTTAAAGATATCGCGGTGATCAGTAAAATACAATATGGATGACTACAATGGAATTTACCCCGTATTACCCAATAATACAGATCCTATTAATTTCAGACTGCAAAAATCAAGCGAAGTATTACAAAATCTTGAGAAAGAAATTAAACATTACGAAGAAGTAAGGAAAAAATATAATAGGGCTAGAGGAATATGTACAAAAATTAGTGTTTCTGGTGGTTTGATTTCAGTTATTCTATCTGCAAGCGGTCTCGGAACTTCTCTTACTGGTTTTGGCGCTATTGTTGGTGTGCCTTTGGGTGTTGCTGGTGGGGTTTTTGGCGGATTATCGGTTGGATTCGGTTATGCATCAAAAAGACTTTCTGGTAAAGTTAGTAAACACGAACAAACCGTCGCAATTGCAAAATCAAAATTAAACACAATTAACGATTTAGTTTCAAAAGCTCTGAAAGATAATGTTATATCCGACCAAGAATTTTCCATAATTTTGGCAGAGTTGGAAAAGTTCCAAAAACTAAAACAAGAAGTTCGTCAAAAATTTAGAAAAGATACAGAAAAAAACTTGGACATGAGTGTGATAAGGCGGGAAGTCCGCGAAGAACTATTAAAAGAACTTGCCGGAGGGAAAGGTCATTAAAAATTTCATATGAGAAAACTGATGTTGGTTTTAATTGTTTTGCGGGCATTAATTGAATTTACATCTTATTCTTAAAAGATCTAAAGATCACATTATTTGTAACACAAAGAATAAGATGTTATTGGATGATTTCAAAAATCGTTACCCTAGGGCAAGCCTTGAAAAATTTACATTTGTGAATGACTCATTTGGCGGATATATTAAATGGAAAGTTAATGGAACAACAATTATGTCCGATGATGATCCTTCCGGTAAAACTTGGACTGAAAATCTTTCTAATGATTTGAAAACATTATTATGGAAAGATTTGGGGATAGAAAATAAAGTTAAGGTAAGTTCATTTCCAAAAAGTTTATCAACTACAAAACAATCTTATCCAATACCTGCGGTTAGTTTTGATGATTTTACAACTGATGTAACAAAAATGCTAACCGAGCTGGATATATATGTTTCAGACAAAAATAATTTCACAGCAAATATGCGTAATATTTTTACTAATCAAATTGTAACTTTCAAATCTGCAAAGCAAAGCAAAAAATGGTTGAACAAGCCAGATATTAATTATTGGCCGCAACAACTTAATTTTGCTGTATGGTGTGCAACTTCTGGGTGCGGTATAAGTCTGTTTGAAAGTTTAAATTATCCCAAAGTAGTGGGTAGTTTTATAAAGTTTCATGTATATTTTACAATAAGGAGAATATTATATGAATTGGACGCGCATTTACCCGAGGATCAACTTTTTGAAATAAATAATAACCCATATAATAAAGTAGCATATCAAAAATTGTGTCGTGAATTTGGAATTAGTAATACAAGTGATTTTAGGTTTAAAATTGGTACAAACAATGGTTTGGGGGATATTTTTTATAAATATGAAGAAAATAATCCCAAAGCAATTCAATATCCTGGCGGGGATAATAAATTTTCTGATGAACTCACTGAAAAAGAAAAAACAATGGCTCAAGGTTTACAAAAATTTTTTAAAAAGAATGCAGACTATAATCACGTTAAATTAATATCTTTTATCCGAAATGATGCCTTTGGCGATTTACGATATGCATGGTTTATTCCAAAAAGTGGAAATGGGTTAACCAAAGCGGGGCTTGGAAGATTAAATCGATCCGCTGAAGCTTTTGTTTACTGTATATTAGGAGCACAAGTTAATACTAGAAACCCAATTTATGGTAATGGGGGTGGAGTAATAGAAACACAACAAGAATTCTTAACCCTATTTAAAAGTAGTGTTATAGAAAATGATACTTCTAAATCTGTTCAAAATTACCAACAATCTGTTCAGGAAACTAAATTACGGCTTGATTTAGCTATCGCTCCTGGTATTTGGTTGATGCCAAGTAATATGATTATAAATACAGAGAGCACGGTTGGGTATAATAATAATCTGAAAATAGCAACAGAAGATATGAAATTTGGGGTAAATAATTCAATAAATGTCGAAACAAAAAATGTTGGAATACCTAATAGCTTAGGATCTTCAAAAGTTTTATTAAATACTAATCCTCAACCAAAGAAACCTAAATTAAGCAATAACGATAGATCTGACAAAACAGATGAATTTAGTAATATAGAAACATCTTCTCATCAAAATAATCTTATTGTTTTAATATTTGCCGGGGGATTATTATCTTGGTTTTTATTTCGTTAATGTTTTGATTATTCAAGCCATGATCAATTTAAAGATGAGTTTAATGTAATCAAAACAAAAATGTTCAGTATTACAATGTACGATTCAGAAACTAGAATTTATTTAGATCCGCCGCTGAAAAATCTTCGTGAGATACAGCTCCTGGATTGTAATATTCAAACCAAAAAAAGACTAATAACTTTAAGGAACCAAGAAAAAATAACTGATGAACAAGGTGGGCCTTTAGTAATACTTAAACCAGGAACATATTCCATAAATGATATAAAAATATTAATTGAGCGCAGCGAAAAGGGTAAAAATATAACAATAATCATTGGGGATAATTTTGCATACATAATCAACAATAAATCATTTAACATTAAATTTACCCAGGGTTTGCAAAATTCTTTGGGAGTGCCAGAGGTTTTATTTAAAATAAGTCAAATAAATATAACTATAAAAGAACCTTTGAGACTTTTATGCAGCATAGTTGATAATAGAATGTCATACACGAATAAAGGTAAAACTGGAGATCTTGTAAAAATACAACCATCTAATTTACTAGCAAACATACCCTCAAAGGATTATCCGACAATTCCAGTTCAAAAATATGAGAGTCTCATAAACCACTTCGATTTAACTATCTTAGACACTGAATGGAAAAAACTTGATCTGAAGGGTTCTCCCATAACTTTTAGTTTAAGATTTAGATAAATTTTTTGTTATGTAACCATTCATTTGGGTTATATAACATAATTTTCAACATTCTTTACAATGATACTTTTGATTATTATGAATACATATTTGTGATCCGCCGCATTCTTTACAAAAACTTTTTTGACGGTTGTGAAAACATATTTGTGAACCATCACATAATACACAGTAAGACTTTCTTTTCCTATGAACGCATATTTGTGATCCACCGCATTCTTTACATTGATACTTTATTTTTTCATGAATACATATTTGTGATCCCTCACATTCTTTACAAGAATATTTTTTAATTCCATGAACACAAGGATAATTATACATTAAAATAGCTTTTGTAATTAACTTATCAATATCCGAATCTGTAAATTTTTCCAACTCATTAACTAAATTATTTTTAAACATTCTAGACCTTCCTTTAATTTCCAACTGTCTTGCAATAAATTTTAATTGCGGTACATTTAATCTTCGTAATTGTTGTTCCATTTTCATATTATATTTCACTGTTTTTTCTTTTAAACCATATTCTTTTCAATTTTTTTTTTACATAGGCTTAGTATCAGTTTTCATGTCGTCACAAAATCATCAATTTTCCCCTCCGCTTTCCGACATGGTTTGTGAAATCCGTTCAAAAACTTTCCTGTACTTTTTCAATTACTCTTAGGGCAGAGATTTTCAGTCAACCTAAAAACGTACTTTTCAGTCAACCTAAAAACGTACTTTTAAAAAATAACCCGTAAGCTAAAAAAGGTCAGAGATTTTCAGACAATCTAAAAACGTACTTTTAATTTTAAGCTAAAAGGTCAGAAATTTTCAGTCAACCCGTAATCTAAAAAAAAGTCAGAAATTTTCAGTCAACCTAAAAAACGTACTTTTAATTTTAAGCTAAAAAAGATCAGAGATTTTTCAGTCAAATTTCAAAATAACCTAAAAACGTACTTATAAACACGCTTATATAGTAGTGCGCCTCTATTAGGCGCATTTTGACGTCCTGACAAGTGATACAAAGATGTTCTAAAATCGAATCTTAATGCATGCCGAATCCCATCTAAAACCTGGGAGAAACAGGCTCAAAGCCGAATCAGTTGGCGCGCCATCTGCCATTCTGGTGTTCAAGAATTTCGTTCTTTGTGAAAGAAAGGGAGATGTAAAACGTATTGAATTAAGTTGACTTCCGGTTAAAGATAATTACCATATTTGGCAATCCTGTATTTGAGACCATGCTTTCCGTTTTCTGGCGACTCTGGTTATGCGATCGGCTGAATGTGATTAAAACCGAAGTTACTCTGTTCTAATAGTGGATTTCCTTCTTGTTCTACATACGAACAACGACACACTTATACCAAAAAATGTCAAGTATACCGGTCTTCAAACTTCTAGATCTCCATCACAATATGCTTTTATGTAAATGTTTAGGTCTCCCTATTACTGACAAAGAATACTGAAGAATATATTTTGGTTCCTGAAACAAGCCGTGCCAGAGGCGCCCCGCACCTTTATATTGGACTCTATATCATTAGGAATTCTGTTATATTTGACAACTGATAATCAATTTCAAACTCAGAAATGCATCCATAATTCCCCCTACATCTTAAACGTACGTAATAACGGCAAGATTTCTGCACCGGTCCCTACTTCATTATGCTTGCACCAGATGAATTGTTCACATGTAAACATTTTTTGTTATTGCAGAATGAAACAATATGGCTACAGCATGCATAATAAAGTAGGGACCTGTGCGGAAATCATTCCGTAATAACTTCCTACCTCCACACGGCGCAGCCACAGCATAACCTACTAGAGACAAGAACACACATACAAAACCAAACCAAATTAATTTTGTCGATCTGCAGCGAATGGTCATCTCAGTTGAATCCTGAATAAATTAGCGGCATTCACAACTCCAGTGTAAGAGAGAAAATTAGTGAAAACGTGCGCAGCTTCAGCTAGCTTGGTTGTTTCAACACAGACAGACTGACGACTGACTAGACAATGCAAGTGACCTCAATACAGTAGCGTCTAGCTCACTGCGACTGTTCAAAGCGTAATGTCACTTTCTAAGAACTTGTCACGGTGAACTTGGACGGGCTTTACTAATTGAACAAAGCCAGGTATCACAGAGAATCAGCTGTGATTGACGGTGGTTTATTGGTGATAATGAAATGTAAACTGGTAGTTACGTGTCGCGTTGGAAGACATGTTTTGATATGTCGCTACCAAAACAAGAACTGCAATGTATTATCACGAGTTTTTGTCCGTAAAATAATGCCATGTTTAATTCATACATAGCACATTTTTTTCTCGATTTCCAATAATTAATGTATTGATAAAAAAACTCCATTTTGGAACGTTTGCAGATAAAATTACTATATTTCACACTCACTCATAAATCAATATGTTAAAAAACCAAAAGCTTCTTAAAATCTGACACGGTATGATCAGGAGTGAATATTCTAAATAATATCTGCTTTTTGTTGTGAAAATGAGTTTCAGTATACCCACTCTGATTTGAGTAACAGAACGTACAATATATACTTAAAACAGTTCTATAGAAGTTTGGTTCAGCAATTTGTTTGCGTTAATCATACTAAAACAGTTCAGTGTCTCTGTCCTTACTCTTTTTTTGATGTTTTTGCGTCCATGTAGCGGTTAAATGATCCCAAGAACTGGGTCATTAGCTGACTTTGCTGGGCCTGGGCGGTTTGCATCCCCTCGATGGCCCGACTCATGGAGTCATCTACGCTTGAAACCTTTTTCATGACATCCCTGAAGCCTTCCTCCTCTGAGCCGCTTTCAGCGCCGCTCTTGTGGGCTTTCGTCGGCTTTTGCGCTCTTTGCGTCTGTGGTCTCGGCACTCGACTCCGAGATCATCGAACTGGGGGTAGCAGGCGAAGGAGTCTCGAGCGCGTCCTTGTGGTGTTTGCTCGGCATTTAGCACTGGCTCTGGCGTGGTGATCCCTACTTGCCTCAGCTTATTTTATTTATTTATTTATTTATTTATTTATTATTATTTTTGCCATATACACAAAATATACATGTAAAATTGAACAAAGACAAGGCAAGGGAGCCCAAGAAAGCCAATAAGGCTTATGAATAGAGCCACTTTTTAAGATTAATATATGTTATTTAATTGATAATTACAATGTTAACATCGGCAATTTAACTCTAAGTACGCATATTTGTTTTGAACATAGAAAATGATCATTAAAATAGGATAAAAATAGAAAAGGCTGAACGTGTAAGTGTAAAAAAATAATAATAAAATAAAAAAAGGACGAGAATGAAAAGGTGAAAAAAAATGCAAGAATAAACGAGAAAAAAAGCGAAGAAGAGAAAAACTACACACAAGCATTAGGAGAACTAAATTGTGCTTATACCAAGAAAAAATGACTTAAGTTTAGAATTGAACAAAGCAGTGCTAGAGGCATTCTGAATTTCAGAGCTAAGAGAATTAAATATTTTGGGCCCTTGAAAACGAAGTGAAAATTTCCTTACATTTGTCCTACAGTAGGGCAAACGGAAGGAATTCTTACTTCTAGTATTATATGAATGTCACAGTTAAGCAAAAACATGTCATTTAAACTATCAGGAAGGAGGTCGTTTTTATAAAGGTACATAACTTTACCTATTTGGAGTTTGATAATGTCTTCAAATTTAAGAATTCGTAAGCTTATAAAGATAGAATTGGCATGCGCATCAAAAGAACTCCTTGAAACTATTCTAATAACCCGTTTCTGAAGATTAATCAGACGCTTTAGATTTGACTGATAAGTTGAGCTCCACACAATCGCACAGTAATGTAAATAAGGATAAACTAAACTATAATAGAGAGTACATAACGAGATCTTATTAAGGCAAAAACTTGATTTGTAAATAATGCCCACTGATTTTGAGACTTTTCTTGCTTTGTTTTGTATTTGAGATTTCCAAGATAAGTGTTCATCAAGTATGACTCCCAAAAACAGAACTTCATTTACACGACCAATTTCAATATCATTAATTGAAAAATGTAAGTCAAGTTTTTGCTTGTTTTGCAGGTTATTACATCCCTGCAGCCTAGCACCACGTCTATGGCATCGTAGTGGGGGCTTTTTCGGATATTCCCCCCACTTTATTTGCGGTCCATTCTATTGGCTTGATTTTGCTCTGGCGAATGAGTTTAATATCTGCCATGAAGATGTTTGCAAATGCAACTGCCATCTTAGTGCCCATGGCAGTACCATGGGTTTGCAGAGAGTTTTCGCCATTAAATTGGAATGAGGTTTTCCTTCAGTATTAAAACAAGCATTTCCCTAAGATAGTTGGTCGGTATTGGAGGGTTGTTATTGTGAAATATGTCGTATGCCCGGCATACTGTTCTTATTCCCTCCTCCTGTGGTATATTTGAAAACAAGTTTGTGACATCCGTAGACACTAGGATAGTGTCTTGATGTATTTTAGCTCTTTCCACAAAGTTAATAAAGTCTGTAGTATTCTTAATGTAGGATTTTTGCCTTCAGTGAGCAATTGGCTGGAGCAGCCAATCCACAAATGATGATATTCTCTCCCGGAACTGATCGGTCTCCCGACCGGTTTAGGCTTATGGATTTTTGTTAGGGTATAGAAGATAGGTATTCTAGGCGGACTGGGAGTTTGTGAAAGCCATCTAGTCATGTCATCTATGTGGTTACCTTGGTGGAGCTGAGTGATAATTTGATTTGCGTGTCTTTCACCAAAGGTTGTCTTAAAGGCTTATAGTGCTCTCTGTTGTCGAGTTGCACTTGGGCCTCCTTTATTTTGTCTGTTTTATTCATGATGACTGCTGTTGTGCCTTTATCTGCCTTTTTTAGGTTCAATGCATAGTTTTGTTTCAGTTCTGCAATAGCTATAAATTCATTTCGTGATAGATTGTTCTCTGACTTCCTTGTTTTAATTTCGGCTAGTTGTACTTTGACATTTTCCAAGTAGCTTTCAAGGGAAACGGATGGTTGAGCCTGTGGCATCCAGTTTGACTGATTTAACATTGAACGGATGCAGTTCTTTGGTTTGACCATGAAAAACGTATTGAAGGCGCATTCGTCTTGCAAATTGTTCAAAATCTTGCAAGAGTTGCTGCCTGATTTTCGGTTCGTGTGTCACGGGTGTTGGGATAAATTTGAGACCCTTTGATATCACGCTGACTTGGTTGTCAGGTAGTTAGTGTCTCTTTCAGTGGTTGAACGCCTGTATGTGGCGCTTTTTTTGGTGTGTTCCACGCCTTTGGTTTTTGGATAGACAACTGCTCTTAAAATGTATTGTGGGGATAGTTTCTAAAGAAACTGGTGCTGCGTCGGTGGGAAATTGAAACACAAGAAATTGGATAAATCATTCGCTCCGACGAAGGGCTAACGCTCGAAACGTCAGCACCTCCCATTCACCTTACGGTGGTATAACTTATTTAATCAACTCGTTTGATTTATCCAATTTCTTGTGCTCTTAAAATGATTTGTGCTGGTTGCTGATGGTTCAGAGAACACAATATTGTAACTTTCAACACGTTTATTTGTGTTACTTAGATGTGTTGACACAACATTCGTGTGTTCCAGGAGCCTTTTCTCCAACTCGGCTAGTTTTACATTGTCGTTGTTTACAATGTTTGACGCCGATTGCGACTCAAAACGACTCTGCCTATTTACATCAGTACGTCTTCTAGACAAACGTGTAGGCTTAGTCTTTAATTTGTTTCTAAGGCTTTCAAGCCTTCGTTTGTGGAAGCGCGTGAGGGCGTTAACAAGTGCCTGTTCGGCAGTTTGCTTAATGTCTTTGATTTCCTTCTGGAAAGTAGTATCAGGCGCGATGTTTACTGTTTATTACGATGTTCTGTCCCATTGGCTGTTTGATTTGAATATCGCAATCTGACTTGGTACTAATATATTCTCTCTAAGTGGTCACGGTTAGTCTACCCTCGCTGTAAAAGCGCTATAGAATAGAACTGTTATGGGTTATACAAGCCGAATCTCCGATAGTCTTGAAATATCGTCGGTCATAAGTCTGTGGACATCTTTGGAAGTCTCAGTGGACATCTTCGACGGTCTTTGGAGATCTTCGGCAGTATTCCGACATATTCGGCAGCCTTCGGACATCTTTGGCAGCTTTCGGATATCTTCTTCACTCTTCGGAACTCTTGAAATAATTCCGAATTGTTGGAAATTGGCCAAAAAACCTCTTTGATACAATAAACATAGGCCCAACATAGATCTTTCCCCTTTTAGGGCGTGGTTTGTTTATGGGCAAAAAAAAATGTTACAGTGAATTTTTTAATGTTAATGTTAAAATGGCTAAAATTTAACTGTTTAATGTTATGTAGCCGAAGAAAGAAGTGTTTAGTGTTATCGAAGTACCCCCATTTAGACCCTCTTGTATCAAAAGCCCTCACTCGCTCGTACCTCGTTCGTTCGGGTTTTTGACACAAACAACTCGTGAATACAACCCCGTACGTCGCACTTTCTATGAAGTAAACTAGATATATTGAGTACCATAAATCAATGGATATATCGAAGAATTTGCAGAAAGAGCGAAATGATAACTCCCTTAGTTGGTCACGAGTTTATAGAATGACGTCATCAGCGGATAACGCAGCTGACCGATATCAACAAAATGTATTCATATCCAGACTTCTCTCAGAGGAAAACGAGCATCAAGGGAC